>JAXQQM020063089.1:0-54452 GCA_034641835.2 Pinus albicaulis | reverse complement strand
GCCACGGAGGCCTAGTTCTAGACTATTCAAATGGTGCGGCAAGGAAGAGCCATGAATAGTTGGGCAGTCGGGTGATCTGAAATCGTGAGAACAAAGAATTTCTCATACAGAGATTGACTGTAGAGGGCATTCACCGGATATTTCACCTTTACTAGAAAGGATGAATCCGGAGGCTACCTGGCCCTTCTATAGACTCTGCCTAAAGAAATAAAATGTAATCACTAATGATCTTGATCAATGAAAGTATTTGTTTTTAAGTTCAAAGTATTCATTGATCTGTTTTTATGTGTGAATAAGCAAGGATATATGTTCTGCAATTGAAGTGTAGAGGTTTGATGATAAAATAACAAGTTTTGTTTACTGTATACACTTGTTTGGGAAAAGCATGCTTATGAAAATTTACTGTTTAAACTATCAGAATCTGAAAATAAACATCCAAAATATACAGAGTGACAACAGATAATTGTTTAAGCGGTTCACCCCTCTCTTGGCCTACCTCCGCTGGGTCCAAAAGCCTCTAATTAGGCTCAGTCCTCCTTTGATTAAATGCTTAAAATGAGATTACATCTGTATAAAAGCCTCAAATGGCTAAATAGACTGCTAAAACAAATTTAGAAGACCCAAATCAGTCTAAAATGACTACAAAATCACCTCCATTGGATGAAGGTAGTCCAATGCAGCTCTCTTTCCCTTAGGCCCTGATGGCTCCACGATAAAAAACGCTGTAAAATTCGCAGATAGAATGCCCTGGTGGCTCTGCAAACACTTCCAACAGCTCCAGAATGATCTCTACACCCAAAATAAATAAATAAAAATTCGTCTCAAAAGACCTCTCCTAGCCAAAGTTATGGCACTTTTACTCCAACTGCCAGTTTTCCTAAAGAAACTCCACTAAATATGGTGGAACTGCAGTTAAATGTGGAGGTCTGCCTTAATTGGGGGAAACTGGTGCTAAAATGGTGGCAACATTAAATGTTGGCATTAAATTTTTGTTGTAGTGGTCACATGTGCGTCGGAACCCAACTATTTGCTCCGCTTGTTAATCCGCTCCAACCACGTAATAATACGTGCTTCAAACATAACACCATACCATGTTATGCCTTTATTACATAGAACCGTTTACAAATATGGCCCACGTGCCATTAACACGTCATCCCAAGCCACTTATGAACCCACGTATCACATTTAAAACACGTGCTCATTAAAAAACTTTAGGATAGTGGGTTTTTACCCGTTTTCATAAAATTACGTTGCCCTTTTGAATTTGTAACATATGTGTGGTTTAAATTTAATTTTAATAAGGTCTTTAATAATTAATTAAAACATATATATTAAATAATATATTATATGATTAATTAAAACCACATAAAATATTAACCAATATATAATTTAATTAATTAATTAAACCTTAATAAAAAATAAAGATTTTCCCAACACATAAAATTAAAAAAAATTCTTTCAAAATTGAAAGTTATTGGGCAAATTCAAACTGCAATATCTCCTCCATACGGCAATGGATTTGAGTGCCGTTTGCAGCGTTGGGATCGTATCGTCGAGCTCTTTCCATTCGATCTGTTTTGGAGCCAATCTGAGCAACTTCATTTTTTAGCATTTTTCTTCAAGAGACTTGATCTCCTGATCACACCTCCGAAATGGGAAGCTTTTGGACCCTCAAAAGCTTTCTGATTACTGAAACTGATGATGTGGAGACTGATTCTCCACTCTTCCACCTTTGAACAACTGAAATATACCCGATTTCATCAACTGAAGCTTTTGAGAAAATGACAATCTGTCTCTGGAATCAACTGATCTACCATTGCTAAGATTGACTGAGTCATGATGCAAATGATTAAAATTTGCAGAACAGCAATTGTAATCTGCAGAAAACAAACCCTTTCTACACTGATCAAACTTCCAGAAAGACTTAAAATAACCTTCACCTTTCAAACTGTTCCCATGGCAAATTGTACCATTCTGAAACCAAATTTTTCCCATGCTGAATTTTGTGTCCTTCTTGCTGCTTGCACTGCTTTTCTTTGACACTTCATTCACTGCATTGGCTGACCCAAAAGGTAATTCATGCAACATAACATCATCTTTTTTCAAAGAAAAACTGTTATCAAACTGAGACAATTCATTAGCAACATCATAAAATGGCAAATGCTCAAAATCTGGTCGTTTCAACATCAACAAAGTTAGACTTTGACTTGCATTAACCGGTCTCTTCAATTGACCTGCATGGAGTAAAGAAGATTCCATATTCTTCTTGTGAGCTCTCACAATGTACTCTTTACCATCTTTGAACAAGTGATACTTGTTTTCATGGCGATGAAAGATGGCCTTCCTGTCAAACAAATAAGGACTTCCCAAAACAATACCTGAGATATCAATTGGCACCACATCAAGTTCCACTGTGTCAATAAAGTGTGCAGTTATTGCAAAGTGAAATATGCACTTCCTTGAGACTTGCAAATTAGCATCCTTGCATATCCATCCAAGTGGATAAGGCTTTGGATGTGGAATGGTCTCAAGTTTCAGCTGCTTGACCAAATCTTCAGAAATAAGATTTGCTTGTGACCCACTGTCAAATAGTGTGTCAATTTTGGTATGTTTTGAAATAACCCTCACACGGAAAAGCTCTATCCTTCTCTTTTCATCATGAGTATCTTTGTGACAATTCAAAGAGCTAGAACTGGGATTTGTGTCTTGCACCACTTCTTTCCCCTTAGTGTTCTTTAAAACCATGCCTATGCTTTTTGTCTCATCTCCTAAGTCTGACCCTAAGTCTTGCTCAACTGTTGCTACAATTTTCTCCTTTTCTTTGGTCTTGCTTTTGTTCTTGTATTTTTCTGGTTTCAGTTCAGGATGAAGCTTCCAACAATGATCTTCATCATGACTAGTCTTCGAACAGTTCTTGCAAAAGAACTTTCCTTTTTCCTTTCTTGAATTAGCAACTCTTTTCTTTCCTTTGTTTTTAAAAGTACTATCCTCATCAAAAGCATCTAAAGCATTCTTTCCTCTAGCTTCTAAATGTGTAGCCTACACACAGACTTCATCTAAGCTGGTAGGATTAAACATTAGGATAGTATGTTGCAGATAATTGTGCAAACCTCCTATGTATTTCAACAAGGTATCTTGACTTTGTAAGTCTACTCCAAGTAGAAGTGCTCTCCTTCTAAACTCTTGGGTATAATCTTGCACATTTTGACCTTTAAGTTGCCTAAAATTTTTCCAATTCATGATTGCTTTCTGAATATGAGCAAGAGGATAAAATTGTTTCTTAATGGCTGTAATAAACTCATTCCAAGTTAGAGTTATCTTACCATGCTTTTTAATCTCCTCTCTAGTCTTGGCTTCCCACCAAACCAAAGCTGCTCCATCCATTCTCAAAGAGGCTAATTGGATTTTAGTGTCATCATCATGCAAATTCTGAATTCTTAGATAGACTTCCAGTTGTCTAATCCAGTTATCCAATTTTTCTGCATTAACATCACCATTAAACATTGGCAACTCAAACTTTACATCAAGATTCAACAAAGGATTTTTAAGAGATGTTTTTGTTTTGTGTGACTGATTAACAGAAGTTGAAGAGGATGATGTGGAGGAAGAGGATGGCGATGGAGATGAATGATCACCATTTCCTCCATTCCCTTTCTTAGACTCATCTTTGTCTTTCTTCCCTTCTGAAGAACCTCCTTCTTCTCTTTGGTTTCTAGACCCTTCTCCAGCAATCCTATCATTTCTCTCCTGGTATAGGATCATAACCATCTCAGTCAAGTCCAAGAAAGCTTTTCTAAACACTCTTTCTTCTTCCTTGGGATCCATTTCCTCATGTACTTCTCCCTCTCTGAATGACATGCTTGTGGCTGATTCTAAGGCTATGGAGGATGAAATGGAAGGTGGATGCAATGGCACTCTAGCCCTCCTTGGTTGAGGATTAACTTGTTCTCTAACCAATTGACCTTCCCCTCTTTGCAGTTTCAGCCTAGTAAGCATCAAGATTTGCAGAACAACACAATTTACTTGCACAAATTTCACAAACTCTTAAGAGAAAACTTGAGCTCTGATACCAACCTGATCTGAAATCGTGAGAACAAAGAATTTCTCATACAGAGATTGACTGTAGAGGGCATTCACCGGATATTTCACCTTTACTAGAAAGGATGAATCCGGAGGCTACCTGGCCCTTCTACAGAGTCTACCTAAAGAAATAAAATGTAATCACTAATGATCTTGATCAATGAAAGTATTTGTTTTTAAGTTCAAAGTATTCATTGATCTGTTTTTATGTGTGAATAAGCAAGAATATATGTTCTGCGATTGAAGTGTAGAGGTTTGATGATAAAATGACAAGTTTTGTTTACTGTATAAACTTGTTTGGGAAAAGCATGCTTATGAAAATTTACTGTTTAAACTATCAGAATCTGAAAATAAACAGCCAAAATATACAGAGTGAGAGAAGATAATTGTTTAAGCGGTTCACCCCTCTCTTGGGCTACCTCCGCTGGGTCCAAAAGCCTCTAATTAGGCTCAGTCCTCCTTTGATTAAATGATTAAAATGAGATTACATCTGTATAAAAGCCTCAAATGGAAAAATAGATTGCAAAAATAGATTCAGAAGACCCAAATCAGTCTAAAATGACTACAAAATCACCTCCATTATGGATGTTAGTCAAATGCGACTCTCTCTCTTTCCCTTAGGCCATCTGATGGCTCCACGATCAAAAGCGCTGTAAAATTCGCAGATAGAATGCCCTGGTGGCTCTGCAAACACTTCCAACAGCTCCAGAATGATCTCTACACCCAAAATCAAAAAAAAATTCGTATCAAAAGGCCTCTCCTAGCCAAAGTTATGGCACTTTTACTCCAACTGCTAGTTTTCCTAAAGAAACTCCACTAAATCTGGTGGAACTACAGTTAAATGTGGAGGTCCGCCTTAATTGGGGGAAACCGGCGCTAAAATGGTGGCAACATTAAATGTTGGCATTAAATTTTTGTTGTAGTGGTCACATGTGCGTCGGAACCCAACTGTTTGCTCCGCTTGTTAATCCGCTCCAACCACGTAATAATACGTGCTTCAAACATAACACCATACCATGTTATGCCTTTATTACATAGAACCGTTTACAAATATGGCCCACGTGCCATTAACACGTCATCCCAAGCCACTTATGAACCCACGTATCACATTTAAAACACGTGCTCATTAAAAAACTTTAGGATAGTGGGTTTTTACCCTTTTTCATAAAATTACGTTACCCTTTTGAATTTGTAACATATGTGTGGTTTAAATTTAATTTTAATAAGGTCTTTAATAATTAATTAAAACATATATATTAAATAATATATTATATGATTAATTAAAACCACATAAAATATTAACCAATATATAATTTAATTAATTAATTAAACCTTAATAAAAAATAAAGATTTTCCCAACACATAAAATTAAAAAAATTTCTTTCAAAATTGAAAGTTATTGGGCAAATTCAAACTGCAATATCTCCTCCATACGGCAATGGATTTGAGTGCCGTTTGCGGCGTTGGGATCGTATCGTCGAGCTCTTTCCATTCGATCTATTTTGGAGCCAATCTAAGCAACTTCATTTTTTAGCATTTTTCTTCAAGAGACTTGATCTCCTGATCATGACCCAAGTCCAAATTCCTTTTCCCTCCAACAAATATAATAAAATATTCCATAAAAGTTGGATCTTTCTTCTTCTTCTTTTTTCTGAATAATTCTATATCTATTGATATAACACATAGAAGTACAAAAAATGCCTCTTGCTTCGGTACAGAAACTGCAAATCATGGCTTGATAGTCATGGAAAGCATGAGTTTGGATTGCCCAACGAGGGTGAACCGATTCTAGAGATGTGTCCCACTACCCTCACGAAACCGACATTTGAGTCAAATAGTTTATCAAAAAAGCATGTAAAAAGACAATCTACTCTTTTAGCGAGGAGGGAAATTGGACATGAAAAGAAAAACCTTTAAGCTTTGAGGTGAGAGTCATAATGCTTTGAAGGTTGTCCTGGCTACTAATCATTAATCGGAGAGGGAGGCTCCTCCTCGATTCTGCATCGATATTCGTATTTCTTCCATCATCATCTACGGTAGGAGCCGCGGTAATTTTCGGTGTCGTCCTTCATGCGAACACCGAATCTTGTCGTCACGAGCAATCTTTGGAAACACGCCATGGAATCCTTGGCTTCTTGCATGCATGGGAGCGGGAGCGATGAAGGGACGGGGGACGGAAACGAAGGGTTGGGGCGGTGCCTCATCCCACGACGCGGTGACGATGATATAGGCTGTAATAACGGGCCTGTTCATTGTCCGATCAAAGAAAAACTCCACATGTTGGGAGGACTAGCGAAGGGGGTGAAGGCGGGCGGAGATGGAACATGAGAGGCGGCCGGTGGCAGAGCAAGAAGCGCGGGGATGAGCGTAGGAGGAGGCATAGGAGAAGGCACATGGGGAGCGGAGAGCTCGGGAAGGAGTGAGCTTGCTCATTGAAGCGAATTTTTCCACTTCGGCTTTGAGTTTCGAGACATGGTCACGAAGTCCTGCGAGGTGGAGATTCGTGGCGGGGGAGGATTGGGATCGAATGGCTCGGCCCGAGGACTACTCCGCGTCGACATCATTCTATGGCGAAGCACAGGCATGGTGGCGGGAAGGTGCACACAACGTCTCTTGAGGGACGGGCGGAAGAGATCTTTGCGTGGAGAAGAGACCGGGCGAGGTAGAAGGACTTGAAAGCGGCGGATATTGCTTTGAAATGGAACTTCGGAATTGTTTAGAAAATAGAGAGGAGCATACATTGCCTACGAGTGTGCGTGCGAGCGCTTGGCTAGGCATAGGCGGGTGGGCATAAACTTCTCTGTAGGTATGAACCTACGAAACGAGAATGTTTGCCATACAATAAGCGAAATCGAACTCCATTATGAGCCGAGAGGGAGGAATGCTCGGGCGGCGGCGAACGGTGAGAGAGCCTGCAGAGTGGGTGCGGGGGTGGTGGGGTAATGGCGGTGTAAATGCCCTGTGGGGAGGCCATATGGCCAGCCCTCGCCATAGTCATCGGGATGTGTCACGAGATGGGTGTCCCATCAAGCCCGGCTGTCATCGCGCCTGGAAATAAAAGTTGGATCTTAATTTGGTTAATAATATTTTAACTATGCCCCAATATCTAGACTAACTCAATATTTTGTTATAAATAGAAGGTTTTCTCATTCATTTATCACCTTTTGTTTGCCTAAAGATCACTTTGGATCTATACTTTTGGTCGACTATTGATCCACCATCATAGTCATATTTTGTTTAATGCAGGTTTTCTACACCATCAAGAGAGAGAATTCTAGATCGAAGTGTTGAGGTCTTACGAAGAACCCATCCCATTGAGAGAACGAACACCCTCTTGTGTTGTCCTCCCGGGTGCCATTAATACAAAATTCATTTGATATATTCTTGTCTTGTCTATTGGATACATGGAGTAAATCTCGTTTTTCTCTTTCGTTTAATGTCTTCTAATGCATAGATCTAGATTTTTGTAGCATTTATCTTGATCACTAATTTGTAGATATGAGGATATTAGCGATCATCTCTACGTTTAGGGTTGTTTGTTATGTGCAGCTAAAGTGGTATTTTTTCATATGCTTGGAATTAAGATTCATACTAACAATGTTGGCGACTCCTGGCAGTTTACGATTACGGCCGCTATCATTTTTACGATCCTTGCATATCGATCTTCTTCAATCCACTAGGATTTCTCTTGACCCCTTGTTTTTCTTTTCTCGATGTTGTTTCTAACCTATAAAACCCTAAAACGATAAAAATTCTAACTTTCATGTGTTTTTGGACCTATTGCGGGGTGACGGACATCGGCCCACTTGATTGAACGGAATTTTTTTTGAAATGCGGCAGAAGTCTTGGAAGTGCAAGTCGCACTTTTTTGGCCCAATACGCATAACCTGAACCTTCGGTGCACTTTTCAGCCCAACAATTGCGACCTCTGCGAAAACGAGGTCGAAACTGAAACCTGGACTTTTTGCGGTTTCTAAAAAGTTTTATGGGTTTGTCGAGCTTCTGTTCGGGGGTTGTCGACCTCCATCTCCCGCGTTTTGGACCTATACTTGTTATTTCCTCCAACTAAGTGGGAACCTTTCCCCCTAGAGCTTCGGTACCCTTTTGCTTTTTTTGTGGAATAGTTTTGCGGGTGTAGGTTGTCTCAAATTTGATCTTCATCCTTTTTTCAGATATGATACCTCACCCTCGAGATTTGCTTGAATTGGCTTGTTATCCATCCAAATACCTCATCTTAGCTTTTTTGAGTTTTTCCTCTAGGAGTTCACTTTGTTTCCCTTCGGGACATAGCCTTTCGCCACCTTTTTTACAATAATTTTTTCCTCGATTTGTTGCACGTTTTACGCACCACTTTCTATCGAGATTTTGTCTTTAGATCCACAGCCCTCTTGACCTTAGATCTATTAGATTTTTTAGTGTGTTTGGATTATTTTTTTAATCACTATAGACTATTTGTTGAGAGACCCACCTCCTTGGGCTTATATTATTGCATTATTGGTTGTTTATTTTGTTTTTGCGGGCCTATATCTTTTATCATTGCGAGGTTTATTTATAGCTATACAACACACTTTTTCTCTTTCTCTACAAACATTTGGGTTTAAAAATTAAAATTTACATACTTTTACACACACCACAAGCGAAAAAGGGCTTGGTTAAACACTACCAAGCAAAGACTCTAAAACATTGAAATAAATTGATCACCTTTCTCTCTACTGCCCTTGTTTCGACATTGTAATTAGTTGATCACACACCTCCCTACCCTTGTCGGTCTCTTTTTCCTTTGTGTTGTGTTTGTGTTGTCACCATTGCGCCACGAGGTGTTTATCCCAGATACTTCTTGGCCTTCATTCTCGGTTCCGGTGAGCGAGACTTACTCCCGCGTGGGGAGTTTGAGTTAGTCCTCAGCACAGTCTACACACCAACTCTTCTTCGGTCCTTTGGGTTCTTCTTCTCATTCTGCCTTTGGTTCTCCCCTTGACATCTTCACCATGCGGTACGGACCCTAATGTTGGTGGCCAACTCCCGGCCCTCAACGGGGAATACCACTAGTGGGACGCAACGGAACACTACCCTAGTGTGCCCTTGCTCCACTTCATGGAAGGCCTCTACACCCTATAAAATACCCTATACACCATGACGCTAGTTGTACCCTTTATGCCAACAAAGCTCCCTTGAGACATCCCAAAGTTTTAAGGCCTTGCTAGAGAAGATCCTTCAAATCATATTCAATCTTTCCACATGCGGTGTTCGTCTAACTCCATTACGATGACTCTATCCATCTTCGGTTGTTCCAATGAATGCTTACAAGTGAAGCTTCTAAGTGGTATGTTGATCGAGCCACTTCCTCTCATACCACCTTTGCGACCCTTGCACAGGATTTTTTTCTTACATTGATCTTTCCCTTCATTATGACATTGGTATCGAGATTTTGACTTCTTTCGAGTCAATCATCTGCGACCACTTTATCCAATCATGTCCGGGGAATGGCGAGAGAAGAAATAGCCTATGTCGATCCCCAACCTTGTTGTGTCTACATGGAGTTTCCTTGGAGTCTCTCTTTCCTCCTGACCCAGGAAAGATTTCGCATCGCATTTTTCTCAAACGAAAGAAGCGCCCTTCCAAATGGCGTTAAAATATGACACGATCTACGCTTGGTCGGGTTATGTTTATGCCGTTCTGCACCTGATCTTCCCGGACCCGAGTGGTGCTAATGCACCGGGGAGCACCTCATGCCACCGACGGTATCATTGGAGCTCTCTATAATCCATATGCTCAACCTCTCATGGGCTGTGGTTTTCCTTGGGTGTGCACCTCACGCGCTTTCCCTATCCCCGATAGCACATATCTAGGATACGACATGCCTCCTCTTTTGGCCCAACCTCGTTTTTACCACGATGTTACCCGGCCTCCTTATTATCCGTGTCAGCGGCTTGGTGCTCCGGCTCCTCCCGACGTTAGCACCTCCGCCTCCCTTTCGTACACCAACGCAACGACCCGCCCCCTTGGGAGCGGTGTGTGCACAACGAGGGGATTTGTGACTGCAAACCACCTAAAGGACGGTGGCCACTCAACCTCTTCCATACGGTACCTGCGATTGCCATGTTCTCATGATGAACTGCGCGACCTCTAACCATACATCAATCTTTAGACTCGGTCTCGTCGGTACAACGAAGCCTCCGCTATGTCTGTCCCCGAGACGCCTCCTTCGGTCTTTCTGAGCCTCTTCCCTTGAAGATCCCTCGGTGTAAGGTAGAGGTTCATACCAATATCCCTAAAGGACCTTTATCTGAAATTCTTCTTGGAAAGATGCCCATTCGTATAACATAGTAGATGATTTGACACAATCTCACCTTGCATTTCAATCTTCAGACTCCTCCGGTCATGCCCTTCACAATGAAAATATCTATTATCTACCATGGGCCATTGTAGATCCTTTTGACAACCGTTATTGTCTTTGATGTTGATCGGTTAGAACATCCTCCTCTCCCTACTTCCGTCACCTTCCAAATCCCGGTCAAGATCGGAATGCCAACGTTTCCCCGGTGCATCATTGATGAGGGGGAATCCTTTGTGTGTTTATAACTTTAATTTAGAAGCTGTTTCAGATCACTGAATCTGTGTTCCTTCCACATTACTTTAAGCAATGTAGTGGCTATGCCTCTGGCTGTGGCTTATTTCACATTATTCAGTCTTACTCATGGGTACGGTGCTTTGCATTGTGAAAGTCATGAAATTTTCTATCTTCTGTATTCTATTCAGTTCTATTACACCTGGCTTTGATTCTTTAACATCTATGTGGTTATTAACTGCAATATGTTCTTCCTCATAATGGAAAGATAGTCACCATTAACCGGTTGACATATTACGAATCGAAGTCTCGGACCTCCTGCGGGTCCACCATCTCTTTGGTGGCCAATGAAAAGCTTGTTGATGCTTTGACCGGTGTCTCACCCGAGTCTACAAAGATTCCTCATTTCTTGGTACATTCCTAGTCTTCCCCCTCTGTCTCCAATCCTAGCTCATCGAAATTTTGGATGATGAAATTGTACGTGGCTACCCTCCAAAGCGACACCTCGGCTAGTCGGCGGCCTTCTCACCATCGCAACCTACTCCTAGCCTTTGATTTAGCCTTAAGGACCTCACTCCTTCTAGCCCGCCCAGTGTTTGGTATCCATGAGCCTCTTTACCCTCCTGGAACGGTTCCGCCAAGCCTTAACCATTTTAGGAGTTGTCTGCACAGCCATTACTCCTCACAGTGAGAGAGATTTTTTCCTAGCTCCTCCCCTAGGAGTGTACATGGTACCTATCATGGCCACCCTCTCTCTTTCTAACTTGACCCTTGGGATTCTGTCTAGTACCTTGATCCTCCGGTAGCTGCCACGAGTCGGCCACCCCAACCTTATCTTGCTTTGACCCCGGTTCAACGGTCCCCGATTTCTCCGGGGATAATTTTAAGGATGGAAAAGTGTTATCTTGAAGTTTAAAAAATTGGCGAATCTCACTAGTCCCTAATATGAAAACTACTAAAATGTTTATTGATGTATTTGTAAAATTATTCCAAATTTATAATGATGTTATATATATTGTCTATATAATGTTGGAAATTTTTTATGTAAAATAATTTTATATTGTAAAATTTTTGGCAAATCATTTTTATAAAAAAATGGAAATTGGCGAATCTATTTTTTGGAAAAACCATGGAAAATTAGCCCACTTGCGAATATTAGCCCCTAAAAATTTTCCATGGATTTCTCTGCGCAACGGTCTGCCTCGGCCACCTCGACGGGAACCACCTCTACCGACCCACTTTGGGTAAGAAGGAAAAGCTCGCGAGAAGGCATCGAAAAGGAAAAGGCCCCTTACTGATGAACCACCATCCTTCCTCGGCCTCCAAACATACCATCCGGTGTGCTGTGTGATGTTTCGGTCATGCCACCCATACTTATCCGGAGTTTCCTCATTTCAAGCCCATGGTTAGTGTCGCGTCCCTTGAGTCTACGGTCCCGGAAGCCTTTGTTCCTTCCTCATTTGTGACCGGGGAACCCAAAGAATATTCACGCAACCACCCTTGTGCTTTGTGTGATCTCCATGGCCATTATACCCACCTGCGTTGTCCCCGCCTCGAGAACTTATGCACCTCTCTTGTGGCGGTTTGCCAATTTGAGGCAAAGCGCAGGTCCATTGCTCCCCTATTTGCACATTTTTCTTCGGCAAAGCAGGAGGACATGAATGCTCCCATTGAAATTCTCCATCCTTATGTCGAAATGACGAGCCTTTGTCCACCATTTTTTCTGCCTATCATCATCCATGAGACCCTCGGTGGAAGCCCACACTCGGAGACTCCCCTTAATATTTTCTGACCTCCTTCGGTGATCACCTTGGGCTGCGGTGTACACACATATTGACCCCTGCGTATAAAGTTTTGGTCCGGCGCCTCTCTACCGAATCTATTTCAAACCTGCGCGTGGCCTAAAATCCCCATGCTTCTGTTTAATATGCCATTTCCGCCGAAAAAATCCTGCAAGGTTAAAACCCATAATTTAAAACTTATCGGGCCTAGCTCAAAGATTCTAGCCCTCTCTGTTTTGGTTCCCATATGACCCCGAGCTCAAAACCATGTGCGAAGTAGGGAAAGGGTGTTTAACGATAAATGTTTTCGAGCACAATATAACGAGTCAAATAAAAAACAATGTTGACCCGCAATTAAATCATCAGTGATGACGCACGTGAAAACTAGCGGTTAATTCCGCACCACCTCCACCGAGCGGTGGTTTTCAACCAAATGCCGGCGATTCCACAAATTGTGCAACGCGTGTCTTTTTGTACGGGCCCGAAAAAACCGCCATTTCGCGCGTTAAATGCTGGTCAATGGACGGGTAGCGGAATTCACCGCGCGTTGGATGCGTACGACGTCCATCCAACGGAAGATATCCTCTCGGAAAGCTGCTACAATGCGTTATCCGTGTACGGTATTGTCCCGCGTGGCCCCTTTGTCGTATAAGCTCGTGCTGTCCCAGGCATTGATCCGGTTTCATGATCTAATAGCCCGAGACGGGTTCTCCTCCGCTGTCGACTATACACCTCGTCACCCCTTTTCATCGACATTTGTTGTACTTTCGTCTGACATCTATTCCTCTTGGTTTTCTATGTGTCCATGTGTCCCATTCCCAGGTGTACCTATTGTAATACCATTCATGTCATCTATATATACACGTTGTATTCATATTTATCATTTTTTACCCATATGTCTTGTTTCAATTGTTCTACCTGGCTTCCCATTCCCATCTTGCTTATCAAATTCTCGTTGTGTTTTCCAGCCACCCTACATGTTCATGCCATATGACCATCTGTCTCCATCATCTCATCTCCATCTGATCTTGTTTTCCTTAAATGGTTTGTGTTTTTGCGGGTTTTGTCTTCGGTCGAAGATTCATCATGGTGTTCTTTGCTTTGTTCGCGAAGTCAAGAACACCGCCCTCGACGATTTTGAGGAAGGAATTAAGGAGTGAAGCCGAGGGTAGTTGTATGATATGAAAATCCTTAAAAAGCAAAGATATGAATCTATAGAACCCTCCCGAGAGAAAATCAGGGACGATTTGAGCGGCGAGAGTATTAATGGGACAACATGAAATATCAACAAAATATTGAAACAAGACACATTAAAGATACGAAGTTTAAATTCAAAGTTAGAATCAAGGTAATTTTTCTTAATTACAAACAATCTCAAGGTCTTACGACGTATATTTTTCCCTCGGCGAATGGCGAACATTGTATATTTTTATTATTTGTGTCTTGTTCATGAGGAAATTTTCATCCTCAACATTTATTTACGGAGGTAAATTGTAAAGTACGATCATTTATATTTAGTCATTCACGGTGTGGCGCGAATGTTTTCCACCATTTTGTTCAAATCAAGTCATTAAATGTGCTCCATCTACCTCCTTCTCTAGAATTCTCTATCTTTTTCTATAAAAACCCGGAAATAAGACATCGAAGGGTTCCGGATTTCTATCGGCAAAGCATGCGGTGAAAAGGCTTTTTGTATACATTTTGTAGCACTTTTGTATGAAGGTTCGAGCCGTGGGGTCTCGGTAGGAGGATTTATAGCGCCAATGAGGATTACGGTCTTTAGTATCTCACGGTATGTAATTTTCTCATATGTGTTAATACAATATCTCATTTCATGATATTTATCTTCTTGTATCATGCTCTAGAATGCGAGTGGCTCACTAATCTTGGTAAGGATTCATCCTGGTTGTACCCATGCAGGGTTATTCAAGTGCTTTAAATAGGCCTAGTGGTGATATCTTTGTTCCATATTCATCTCATCCATATTTTTTTAACTATATTAGTTACTTGGGAAGATTACTTTTAAACGCCATTGTCATGTATGGATTCTTAGTTGGATAAGCCCATATGTGATTTTGTTGTGTATACGGGTATCGATCTCATGTTAACTAATATCTTCTTCATGTTTCTTCACTACATCAATTTACGATATTTGATTTACGTGGTATATTATTTGAAGCTGACCTCTTTACGATGGTGTCTCTTAGCGTACGTGCCTTTGTATTGGAGTTTTGCATGATGTTCCTACACTATTCTTATCTTTGTATCAGCTTCTGAGAGAGATTGGTCCCATTTTAAACTAATTTCCTTGTTTAACGAAGATAGTAGAAACTTTTGGATTGACAACCCAAGTATATGATGGGCTCCTTTCTATATTAAAGATGTCTAGGCAACCGATCTATGGCAACTCTGCGTGTCTCTAGAGGTGAAAAAATTGTCCACAACATCTTTAAGTGCGGGTGCCGGGGACGGAATTTGAGAATATCGGGATTTCCACAGGCCTCGAAAAATTGTTTTCACTCTCTAATCGGGTGAGCACGGAGAGTTGAAGGTTTCGTATCCCTCACCTTGGCGACTCCTTATTCTTTATTTGATAAATTTATTGGTAGTCACGGCTCCTCGTAAGCCACATTTGAGGTTAGATACATCTCGAGTCAAAGACACCTTACGTGTACGAACCGGAAGAAGATCATTCATAAAAGAGTTTGGAAGGAGAAATCGAGTTCATCATGAAAACCCTAAATATTCCATTGAAGATTATCCGCCCTCTTCTTCTCGAGAAATCAAAAGCAGAGTGCCACCCGATTCTACGAAGGAAAATCTTCAGGTTTTTATTGAGAAACTCACGTAGATGAAGTGCAGTTGAAAAAGGATTTCCATCCTACTCCACGAGGGTAGAAATTAAGGAAGTCACGAAGTAGGCATTTGTCAACGTGAACTATTCCATCCACACCTCGGGCTTTTGTGCAATTTATTCCATTGTTATGCATACTCCACTTCCTCCTTCTCCTCTTCCTTCATTTGTACCTCAGTTGTTGCACAACCCCCACCTCCTCCAATGGCTAATGTTCACCTTTCTATTGAACAAATATGCTCCTTTGGCCTTACCCCAAGTGCTAAATGATATGCCACGGATTAATTGAAGATTCTACCTAGATTCGATGAGTGAAAATGAAATTGATGCTCGGAAGCAACTTGAGACTTTTTGTTATTTTGCGAAGAGAAAACTTAAATGTTGAACATTTGGATGTGGTCTTGAGATTGTTTGTGTAGTCTTTGGAGGGTGAAGCCAGAAAATGGTTCAAGACATTGGGGAATCGTTCAGTGACCACCTGGGATGTCATGGAGAATATTTTTCTCAGAAAGTGGGGAGAAAAGAAAGATCATGGTCAGTGTCTTACTGAGTTTAATACTATGAAGAAGAAGCATAATGAAGGAGTGTCAGAGTTTATTAAAAGATTCAACAAGTTATATTTGAGCCTGCCTCCTGAAATGAAGCCCCATGAAGCTGCTGCCAAGATAATTTTCATAGCAGCCTTTGATTTTGATTTTGGATTCTCATTGAGAGAAAGAAAACCTGCCACTTTAGATGATGCACAGTCAGATGCTCTGGAATTGGAAGCAAACTTTGCCTCCACTGGGAAATTGAAGGGAAAAATTGAACAAGATACTAGGAGGAGAGGCAAAGAAGAAGTTTCCACCTCTAATCAGGAAAAAGATTCAGATAAAATGGATGAAATAAGCAAAATGATAAAGAAGATGGTCAAGCTTGAACTGGAAGCTAAAAATGCAGCTCCCAAGAATTTCTATAATGCTCCAAACAGAGGATACAATCCCCAGTATAGAAGACCACCATTGCAGATATTGCCGAGAGAAGCAAAGGAGCAACAAGATCAGGTACCACATCCCTTGTACCTGGAAGGACCAGCAGATGACTCCACTGGAGATGCAGCTTATGGATTAGAAGATTCAAATCTGGCTTTTTCAAATAATGATGATATGGAATGCCCATTGCAAGACGAAGAAGAAGAAGCAGAGATTGACCATTATTGTAAGCAATTTGCTGATTTCATGCAAGCACAATTCAATGTAAAATATGACCTCAGGTCTTCAAGGAAGAGGACCCGAACTCAAGGACAAGAAGAGGAGCCACCTCAGGAAGAAGCATCTGCTCAGAAGGAATTAGCAACAAGGAGAAACATAGAAAAAGGTAAGAGTCCTCTAAATACTCCCTTGCATCCTAATGATCAGATTCCTTCTTCAAAAATAGTCAGTTCTCCTAATGTTGAATCTGTGTCAAAAGAAATTAAATCTTCAGTTGAAAATAAAGAGTCAAAAGAAGTAGTGATAGAAAAGCCCCCACCTGCTTTCAATCTGCAAAAATAACTTGAGAAAATTAAGATTCCAGTCCTCCTGACTGAACTATTAAAATAGCATGTATATCGGTCTCAAGTTACTTCCTTCATGCTTCCTTTTGAGATACCAATTGTGCCTGATAGTTTAAACCTTCAAGAAGAAAGACCCATGGTAGTCTTTGGCCCACATGTCGAGGAGATAGACCCTTCTACTCCTCCTTTTTATGTGTCTCTAGTCATTCATGACCTGCTGTTACACAATTGTATGTTAGATTCTGGGGCTTCCCATAATCTTATGCCTCTGTCTGTCATGGAACAACTAGGACTGCAAATTACAAGACCATACAAAGACCTATATTCATTTGATTCTAAAAGAGTTAAATGCTTGGGAATGATTAAGGATTTAGTGGTCAATTTGGCCCAAATTCCAGCAAAAAGTGTGGTCATGGACATTGTGGTTGCCGATATCCCAGCTCGCTTTGGCATGTTACTGTCAAGGTCCTGGGGTACAAAAATTGGTGGGTCAATCAAATTGGATTTAACATATGCTACTGTCCCAGTCTTTGGAGGCTAGGAGAGGAGGTTATACAGGGAGACTAGATTTGTTAAAATGGTAACTAAGGCTGACTGCTCAGAGAATTCCCCAGTTTATAACAAAGAGGGAGACTTCTCATGTTTAATGTTAGAAGAAAATCAAAATTATGCTCATGAGCCCCTTTTTGGTCAAATCCAAGCTGAGCAGCCTAAAGAAGATCAGGAATCAGAAATTTGGACTTTGCATTTTGATGGAGCAAATTCAAGAGAAGGCAATGGAGCTGGGGTGTTATTGATCTCTCCTACAGGAAAATGGGTGCCACTGTCCTTTAAATTGGAATATGAGGCTACCAATAATGTAGCTGAATATGAAGCACTTTTATTGGGACTGCAGACAGCTAGAAACATGGGCATCCAAAGTCTAAAAGTCATGGGAGACTCTGAGCTGGTGGTAAGGCAGATCAGAAATCAATGTCAAACTAAGCATCCACGGCTGAGAGCTTACAGAAACGAAGTATGGGACATGGTGGAGAATTTCTTCTCAGCATTTACCATACAGTT
Organism: Pinus albicaulis; assembly: GCA_034641835.2. Taxonomy (NCBI): domain Eukaryota; kingdom Viridiplantae; phylum Streptophyta; class Pinopsida; order Pinales; family Pinaceae; genus Pinus; species Pinus albicaulis. The sequence goes on along the minus strand of JAXQQM020063089.1, from coordinate 36,573 downwards.
CATGCCCCAAGAGCAGAACAGAATAGCATATTCTCTTGCTGTAGCTGCCAGTACATTCCGACCTCCTCAGAATCCACTTTTAAGATACGAAGTCGAGGTACGTTACAAGCCATCTATCCCAGATAATATTAAACATTGGCAGGTATTTGAAGATGATGAACAGATGAAGAGGTTTTTGGAGACAGTGGGAGAATTCTCTAATATGGAGATTGATGACAATGAAGAAGAGGAAACTGAAAATATTGCAGAAAACAGATGGGAAGAGAAGATAGCAGGTAATAAAGTGCTGCAGCTGAAAGGAAATGTTATACCTAGAGGTCTGGTGCCTCTAGAAAGATTATTTAACAAAGATGATATTCCATTGCAGCCAAACAAAGTGATAGAAGAAGATCAAGTGGAAGATTTAAATCTGGGTACTTATGTTGATCCCAAAATTGTAAAACTATCTAAAAGGGTCCCAGAAGAATATAAAGAAAAATATTTGAAGTTGTTTCAATCCTATAAAGATGTATTTGCATGGTCCTATCAGGACCTAAAAACTTTTGATATTAATATAATGCAGCATAAAATTCCTTTGAGGGAAGATGCAAAACCTTATAAGCAGAAGCTCAGACAGATAAATCCTCTGCTGCTTCCCTCTATTGAAAAGGAAATCAAGAAGCTACTGAAGGCCAAAATAATTGTGCCATTGAGATACTCAGAATGGGTAGCAAACCTTGTTCCTGTTCGGAAGAAAAACGGAGAAATAAGGCTGTGTGTGGATTTCAGGAATTTAAATAGAGCATCTCTAAAGGATAATTATCCACTGCCTAAGATGGACTACATCCTGCAGAAAGTGGTGGGAGCATCCAGAATGTCAATGATGGATGGTTTTTCTGGCTATAATCAGATAGCTGTGTTTCCAGAAGATCAAAAGAAGACTGCTTTTACCACACCATGGGGAACATTTATGTATGCCAGGATGCCATTTGGATTAATTAATGCAGGAGCTACTTTTTAGAGGGCAATGGACATAGATTTTGTTGGAGAGAAGGACAAGTTTTTGGTGGTATATCTTGATGATATCACAGTGTTTTCAAAGAATGATGATGAGCATATTGAGCATTTAAGAAGAACTTTTGAAAAATGCAGAAGGTATGGCCTATCCCTCAATCCTCAAAAATCTTTATTTGCATTAGATGAGGGAAAACTCTTAGGGCACATTGTAACTAAAGATGGTGTGAAAATAGACCCTAAGAGAGTTGAAGTAATAAACAGTATTCCTTTACCTAGGAATAAGAAGGAAGTGCAGGTGTTTTTAGGTCGAATCAATTTTCTGAGATGGTTTATTCCTAACTATGTTGAGATAGTTAGGCATATAACTGATATGTTGAAAAATTATAATGAAGTAAAATGGTCCCAGGAGTCTAGAGATGCATTCACCAGAATAAAACAGGCATTTGCTGAAGCTCCCATGTTAGCTGGGCCAGATTATACAAAACCATTTATGATATTTTCATTTGCTTCACCTCATACAATAGCTGGAGTTTTGCTGCAGAAAAATGAAGATGGATATGAGCAGCCTATAGCTTTCTTCAGTCAAGTGCTGCATGATGCTGAATTAAAATATAATATATTGGAGAAGCAGGCATATGCCCTGGTAAAGTCCCTTAAAGCTTTTAGAACCTATGTTTTGCAATCTCACATTACTGCATATGTTCCCACAGCAGCTGTCAAAGACATTCTTGTTCAGGGGGATAGTGAAGGTAAAAGAGGAAGATGGATTGCAAAAATACAGGAGTATGATTTGGACATAAGGCCTACTAAGCTGATTAAAGGACAGGGACTTGCTAAAATGTTATCTGAATCAAATCATCAAGCCTTGGGCATTAATTTATCCATGATAGAAAATGAAGAATCTGAGAAAGGAGAAGAGCAGCAAGGACTAGAGATGGCCACTCAAAAGGTACACATGAAATATCTCACTAGTCCTTGGTATAAAGAAATAGTTGAATATCTTTTAACACTTAGCTGTCCTCCAAGTTGTGATAAGATAAAATACAGAGCTGTAAGAATGAAATCCCAGAAATACATAATTGCTAATGGACAGCTATATTGGAGAGACCCTTCAGGTATATTACTGTTATGCCTCACAGAAAATGAAGTGGAGAATATAATGACAGAATTTCATGAGGGAATATGTGGAGGACATTACAGCTGGAGGGCTACAGCTCATAAAATCCTGAAGGCCGGCTTTTACTGGCCAAAATTATTTACAGATGCTTTTGCTTGGGTCAGGGCGTGTGACAAGTGTCAAAGATTTGCAGAAAGGCAGAAATTAGAAGCTTTGCCCTTGATTCCTATTCATGTAAATGAACCATTTCAAAAATGGGGATTAGATTTTATGGGAGAGATACATCCCCCATCAAGTGGCCAATATAAATGGATACTAACAGCCACAGATTATTTCACAAAATGGGTGGAAGCCATACCTACAAGAAATGCTACAGATACTGTAATAATCAAGTTTATGGAAGAAAATATCATATCTAGGTTTGGCTGTCCTGCTAGAATTGTAACTGACAATGCACAGGCTTTCAAGTCTGCCAGATTTGTAAATTTCTGCCAACAGTATAACATCATATTAACTCATTCCACAGCTTACTATCCACAGGGAAATGGCTTAGCAGAGTCTTCTAATAAAACCCTGGTGAGGGCCTTGAAGAAAACGATAAATGAGAATCAGAAGAATTGGGACTCTCAATTAAAATTTGCTCTATGGGCGAATAGAATAACCAGCAAGAGAGCAACAGGGAAATCTCCCCATGAGCTGGTGTATGGGCGAGCAACTGTGTTTCCTGTGCAATTGGCGTTACCGGTGGCACGTTTTATGCAGGAAAGCCAGGAAGAACCAGATGACATGGTCAGAAGGATTAATCAGCTGTTAGAATTGGAGGAAATACGGAACCAGGTAAATCAGAGATTGATAGAATATCAGGAGAAAATGAAGAATGTATTTGATCGGCATGCGAAAGACAGGAAATTCCAAATTGGAGACCTGGTTCTCAGATGGGACGTTCGAAGAGCAGAGAAGGGCAAGCATGCTAAATTTGATCCGTTGTGGTTTGGCCCATTCAAAATTGTGAATCAAGGAGGAAACAATACTTTCATGTTAGAAAACCTACAAGGTGATCTGCTGGACACCCCTGTGAATGGCCAATTCCTCAAGCCATACTTTCAATTCTGATCCAGGCTGGGAATGCCTGTTGTATTATATTGTACATAAGTTGTTTTAGCGTTTATTTTTATAAAGAAAGGATGTTGGCAAATTATCAGAAGAAACGCAGAGAAATTGAAAAATAGGATGTACATACAGAAATGTTCAGTGGTCTGCGTGTTCTCGACATGTCCAAGGATGAACATGCCGTCCCCAGATGGAGCCGATGTTGTACATATTGACCCCTGCATATAAATTTTTGGTCCGCTGCCTCTTCCGAATCCATTTCAAATCTCTGCCGTGGCCTAAAATCCTCATGCTCCCGTTTAATATTACCATCTCCGCCTGGAAAATCCGCCCTGCAAAGGTTAAAACCCATGATTTAAAACTTATCGGGCCTAGCTCCAAAGATTTTAGCCTTCCATGTTTCGGTTCCCATATGACCCGAGCGCAAAACCATATGCCAGGGGAAAAGGGGGGCTTAATGATAAACGCTTCGGCGCATCTGCAACCGTCAGATCAAAACCAATCGACGGCCCGCAATTAAAACATCCGTGGTGGCCCCCGCGCGCAGAAAATCAGCGGTTAATTCCGCACCACCTCCACCGAGCCGGCGGTTTTCAACCAAACGCCAGCGATTCCACAAATCGCGTGACGCGTGTCTTTGGTACGGGCCTGAAAAACCACTTTTTCGCGCGTTAAATATTGAACAATGGCCGGGCAGCGGAACTCACTCGCATTGTTGGATCTGTCGACCTCCATCCAACGGCGGATACCTTCCGAAGATGCTCGCGCGTTAACCTGTGTCTGTTGTGTCCCGTGGCCCACCATTACGCCGCTCCCATCGCCTTCGAGCCGTTGATCTGTCTTCCAAAATCCGACGGCCCAGAATCCAGTCTTCTTTGTCTGTTGACCCCGCAGCCACGTCATCCACCTACCCGTCCTTCGTACACCCATGTGTCCGTGGTGTTCTCCCCTGCCGAATATATATATGTGTGTTTATTCGTATTCATTGTTTTATTCCGCCACCACGTTCAAACCATTTTACGTAGAAAACCTGCATTCCCTCTGATTATCAAAAGCTTCCATCGTATTTTCTCCACCACCCTGCGCGTTCTTGTTAATCAGCCATGTCCTCACCGTCATTATCGTCGACACCTCCTCGTCCATCCCACTTCTACCTGGTTTTTCTAATGTATCGGTGGATTTTGCAGGGTTTCAACAAGCGGAAAGATGTTTCAATTCACAGTCTTGGCCGCAGCAATAGAGCATCTCAGAAGGCAATTCAATTGAAGCTGTCATTATGAAGAAGGGTTCTGAAAGCCGCCATGATAAGACATCCATCGAAGGAGCTGGATTTAAAATCTTTCGAACTCTCCAAGGACAATTTAAAGATGCCAGTTAGCGTATGGGGATATAAATGTTCCTGCAAAGAACATCAACAAAGAATTAAAGATTTCAACAACCCCATTGAAGATTATGAGCTCGTATCTGGTGTTAAAAGACAAGGGTATCGGACCAGAGATTTTCAAGATCAAGCCGAGGGTACAATACATTAAAAATCATACCCTACAGATTATATTTCGGCTGATTTTCTTCTCAGGAAAGTACAGAAGGTTCATGAAGATTTTCTCTTATGCCGTGTCTCTGAAGAGATCTTCTTCCTAGTTCATTTATTCTGGCAAGCAACCTCAAGGTTTTATCGCAGCAGATTTCCCTCCAGCCAAGTACATAGCATTTGTATATTTTATTATTTGTGTCTTGTTTATAAGGAGATTTTCATCCTCCAGCATTTATTTCTAGAGGCATATTGTAAAGTACAGTCATTTATATTTAGTCATTCACAGTGTGGGCGCGAATTTTTTCCGCCATTTTGTTCAAATCAAGTCATTAAGTGTGCTCCACCTACCTCCTTCTCTATAATTCTCTATCTTTTCTATAAAAACCCAGAAATAAGACATTAGAAGGGTTCCAGATTTCTATCAGTAAACTGTGCAGTGAGAAGGCTTTTTTATACATTTTATAGCACTTCTGTATGAAGGTTCAGAGCCCGTAGGGTCTCAGTGAGGAGGAGTTATAACTGTAATGAGGATTCTGGTCTTTGGTATCTCACAGTATGTAATTTTCTCTTATGTATTAATACAATATATCATTTCATGCTATTTATCTTCTTGTATCATGCTCTAGAATGCGAGTGGCTCACTAATCTTGAGTAAGGATTCATCCTAGTTGGTGCCCATACTGGGGTTAGTCAAGCGCTTTAAATAGGCCTAGTCATGATATACTGTTCCATGTTCACCTTATCCATATTTTCTGCTATATTAGTTGCTTGAGGAGGGTGCTTTTAAAACGCCATTGTCATGTATGGATTCTTAGTTGGATAAGCCCATATGTGATTTTGTTGTGTATCTGGGTATCAGTCTCATGTTAACTAATATCTTCTACATGTTTCTCCACTGCATCCACTTTCTGATATTTGATTTCTGTGGCATATTATTTGAACTGGCCCTCTTTACAGTAAGCTGTCTCTTAACTGTCTGATGCCTTTGTATTGGAGTTTTGCATGATGTTCCTACGTTATTCTTGTCTTTGTATCAGCTTCTGAGAGAGTTTGGTCCCATTTAATCTTATTTCCTTGTTTTACAAATGGTAGTAAGAGAGCTTTTGGATTGACAACCCAAGCTATATTATGAGCTCCTTGCTACATTAAGATGTCCTAGGCACTGGTCTATGGCAACTCTAGACTGTCTCTAGGGGTGAAAAAATTGTCCACAACATTGCTCAATGTCGGTAGATCCTTTTATGCACTTACTCATACATCACCGCTTGTGGCGATGCGCATGTGAACCTCTCTTCTCATGATGATGACTCGGAGTAGTTTCGCCACGTCGGTGGTATTTCTTCCGCCCGATCACCCCATCTTCTATTGATGACGACATTATGGAGATGATCACCACCCCTAACATCTACCTTACATTGAACCCATGCATTCGAACCACATACACCTTGTGGCCATTACATTGACACCCAATGTTTGGGTAAGGGGCACCCATATTGTGAACCGAAGAAATTCTCACAACTCTAGTGTATTTGGTTGTGTCGACTCTATTTACCATTATTATTCACATTTAGAAGAACCTATAGAGTCCCATATCACTTAGGATCACTCTAGGGATGATACCCCTCATCATTCCTTCATACTACATAAACAACACGATCCCTTGACATTGTTGTTGACTGACTTTGTGAGTTTTCTGGGAGGCACCAATTCATTATCTCCAAATCCTCTCTTTGGGATAATGACACCATGTATGCCAATATGGAAACTTAAAGTACATTTGATTCATATGTAGTACCAAAATACATTGGTAATCCTCCATTCCCTTTCTCTGTTTGCATAACAATAACGAAAAAAAATGGCGCACCACATCATTCAAATGTGTTTAGATTCGCATTTTTCTAAATACATGTTGGCATGACCACAACATGCTTGGGGGCACCTATGCCCCTCAAACATAAAAATCCGGATCTCGACCAAAAGCAGCCTTTGAAACCCCTTTATACGACGGTCGCAATTTTCTACCCAATACCTACCCAAGTCACGAACGAGACCCCCAAAGTGCGACCTATCCTGACCATGAGCTACGGTTACCTAAGCCGAACTTCCATCCCCTTTGAAATGAAAAGAGTAGGATTAGGCCTCTTACACCTGTTGATGGATCTCCAATCCAATGGTTAGTTTGTCTACTATGATCGCCGCAAGATTTAGGGCCTTCTCCCCACTACATTCACCACGGCTCCACTGCAAATGAGTGAATTTGGAAGAGAGCGCCTTATTAAGAAAACCCACGATTTTTCTTTCGCCTGATATGACCGTGTAGCCAGGTTGATGAACCATATGTACCATTGGAAATCTCTCACACAAACTCAAACGGTGTCATTGGTTTTTAGTGACTTGATACTCCTTGAAGACACATTTTTTCCCGAAAGTGTCACTTCACCCTTCCTCAAAAATAGAATTTCTTCACTTGCAACACTCGTACTAGGGGCACCACTTTTGCCTCCATACTTGTCCACCTCGTGTCGACTTTCTTCATGAGTTACCATCTTGTACTCATGTTTATATGGTCCCCATTAGACCTTTTCTATATGGCGACACCATCGGGTCACCTTGTTTAGAGCATCCTAGTTGAGTCACCATTACATTCATGGAATCTATCTCGGGGTCCTTTGCATCCTGCTATAGTCCTCCATCCTTCATTGCTTGGTCCCTCTCTCGTGTCGCACACTATGGCCTTCAGTCCCACTATCCCCTATCCCTCATGATATTGTGTCGGTACGCTACTAGGTCATCCATGCCATTTATGCTCTATGAGAATTCGTTTGTTCGCTACTTAGTACCCCCAATTTCATCATCATCATTGGTTTTAGTACGTAGGTTTTCTCTTATTTTCTCTCATGCCTTAGTTGAGGATCCCTTATTGCCTCACCTATGGCCCGAGACCTCACTACATCGACATCGGCTCATTCCCATTCCCGGAAGACGAGGTCTATAGGGCGGTGTACCTTGGTTCCGGCTTCCACTCTTTTTCGGTCCTCGAGATCAGGCAAAGGGACTCCTTATTTCCTTACACATGATTGTTTCTCATCTTAACTCTTCGACGCAAGTCAAGATGCGTATACTTGATGGCTCGGTGATGCGATGGTGACATTGGTGATTCCTCGGTGTGTGGCGAAATGTCTCGGCCCTCATGAGGGTGGCCCTATGGGTAGCCCCCACACACTCAGAGTACCTCTTCATTACGGCCTTGATGTGGCTCCATACATTTGATGATGTCGGCCTCCAGCAGCTTGTAACGTCTTTTTTGTTTGCATGTATTAGTCGGATTTTTGGATCCCTTTCCTATTTTTTAGGGGCATACGGGTTGCATTTATATCTCATGTACTCGGATATCATTGTACGAATGCAGCTGTTATCAAGGCACAATATGTATGGGGGATTCATTATCGTTTTGTTTATCGGCTCATGTTTATGCTATCATGTTCTATATTGGGCCGGTCTCGTGGTTTTCGGATGCCTTATTGTTTGTGCCTTGACGGGCATAGGTATGCACCTCCCATTGCCTATAGCATACATAATTACTCATAAAAAGAGACTTGTCACACCTATAAGTCTCACCTCCTCGAGGTCTCGTTCTTCGGCCTTTGGTCTACCTTATCTTCTCTCTCTTTGACTTCCCCTTCGATGTCTAGTGATTGATACAATACAATGTACTTCGGTCGTATGATTAGCTCCTAATGCTCTCACGTTGGGGGGAAATATGATACGCCATTTTTTGGTCATCTAACCTATTATCATTAGATGGACCCAAGTACCTGCATGTAAGACCAATTTTACCCTAAGTAAAAATTGCTTTCTATGAAAATAACTTAGTAAACCACCTTTATTAAGTTGTTTATGGTCTAAACGGAAACCCATGAGGAAATATTAAATAAATATACATCTTTGTTTGATTTTCCTCAAGCAATATTTAGTTAAACAACAATTTAATTAATATTCACACGTTTATATTTAACCCAAAACAAAGAGGAAATTAATTAGATCAATCATTATTTATCTTATTATTTTCTAAAAAGATAATTATTTAAAACCTATTTAAATAATATTATTTGTTAAATATGACTAAGTCACACGTAAATAATTAAATAAATCATTAATTTATTTGATTTTTACTCAACCACATCTTAAATGATAAATAAATCATTTATTTATTTATTATTTACAAATAAAGGATTTGACCCAAGTCAAATTCCTTTTCCCTCAACAAATATAATAAAATATTCCATAAAAGTTGGATCTTGATTTGGTTAATAATATTTTAATTATGCACCAATATCTAGACTAACTCAATATTTTGTTATAAATAGCGAGGGTTGTCACATTCATTTATCACCTTTTTGTTGCCTAAATATCACTCTGAATCTATACTTTTGGTCGGACTATTGATCCACCATCATAGTCATATTTTGTTTATGCAGGTTTTCTACACCATCAAGAGAGAGGAATTCTATATCGAAGTGCGAAAAGGGACTTACAAGAACCCATCCCATTGAGGAGAACGAGGGAACACCCTCTTGTATTTTTCCTCCCCGGAGTGCCATTAATACAAAATTCCATTTGATATATTCTTGTCTTTTCTATTGGATACATGGAGTAAATCTCATTTTTTCTACTATTTAATGTCTTCTAATGCATAGATCTAGATTTTTGTAGCATTTATCTTGATCACCTAGCACGGATATGAGGATATTAGTAGTCATCTTTAACTGTTAGGGCTATTTGTTATGCGCGGCTAAAGTGGTATTTTTTTCATACACTTGGAATTAAGATTCATACTAACATAGAATATTGTGTCAACAAGTCTACTTACGAAGAAGTTAATGCAATTTTTCATCTAGTTGAATCAAGCTCTTCCCACCTCTTAGGGAAAAAGAGGGTCACTTGAGAACCCATGGATGTTGACCAAGGGAGAATCCTGTCTCCATGAAAGAAAAGGATAGAATAAGTGGTAGGCAATGATCATGAGATGAAATAACATACATTTTTGTTTGTATAAAAACCGGATAAGCCCATGAAAACAAGCTTTCACTATAGGACACATTCCTTGTCTGTTTGTGAAATGATAAAATTAGAGTGAGTTTTCCAAGCACAGGCACGTGTCAATGGTGGAAAAATTTCGGGGGATAGGTAAGCAAAAATTTAAATAAATTAAAAGAGACATAAGAATAATAGAGAATCAACCACTCTCACATATGCGAGGTTAAAAGTGCTTTAGAATATGAAAGGGTTATTTTCAAGTTGACGGTGTTACAATCCAAGGTGGAGATATTAAGGTAAATGTCATATTATCAAGTTCATCAACTATTGTTGTTCATAGACTATATTCCATATACAAATGTCATGGAGTTGAATATGTAGGTGACTCATATGGTGCATAAATAAATGCATAGGACAAATGGTACATCCAAGAAGTTGCGGGATTTGTACACCAAGTCTATGGGGAAGTCTTGAAATATGAAAGGATGGTATGCAAATCTGGGAAGGGGTGGAGAAAAAAGCTGCGGAGGAAAAAATTATCCACTTAGCTACATTTCCTCATGATTTTTAAGCAATAGAAAATTGTGTTGTAGGATAATAATAGGGAGATATCCTCCATGAAAAAGAAACTCAAAAATTCTAGATGCACACCCCATGTAAACAAATGAGTTAGCGAGAGGTTGAAAATGAGAAAATAGGAGCTAAGGTGAAAGCTCCATGGTGCACTTACAAAGAATAAAAAATACAAGGACCAAGTTGTGATACGGAGGCATAGGTCTAAGGGATGAAGGGATAAGACGAGAAATAATTCTCGAGACTCACCAAAACCTTGATGTTATAGCTAGTCAAGTATAATCATTCATAGTATCGAGAATATTACAATAAGTTGCAAGTTCTACTCTCAAATCAAGAGCAAGAACCAAGGACAAAGGAAGAAGAGTTAAGTACCAAGATGGAGTTGTACCGGACTCAGAGAATGGTGCATATATTGGAAAGAAAGTTGAAAGTTTTTGAGGAGAAAAACACCCTAGTAAATCATCTTTGAAGGTTGCCAAAAGAATCATATGGGAGAGGATAATGAAGACAACATTTGTACAAGAACTAGGATTGTATGGAGTTGATCCAATAAAATATAGAAATTGTCGAGGAGATCCCATAGAGAGATGATTGTTATCAAGAACACTATTGGTGACTCCCCTACAAGGGATAGAGTTATAATAGATTTTCTTAATCATATTCCTGGAGGATGTGATGACGGTGAATATTGACAAATCCAAGTGGGTAGCGAGGATAATCAAATAAAAAGAAAACTAAAAACTAGTGATATTGGTTGAGAAGAAAGCGGAGGCACTAGTAAAGGAAATAGAAGGATTCAAAGACAATATCAATATGCTATAGAAGAGGAAATTTCTAACTTTATTTGATGGTAATGGGGATCCATATCCCGGATAATCCCTCATCCAAAACTATATTGAAATTAAAGAATACAGAGGAAAGGCTTCGGGGAGGAGGAACGTGCCTTACATGGAAAGGATGTGTAGAAGAAATTTTATTTTGACCATTTTGAAATGTTGATTCATGATGAATAACATTTTAAAAAGAGAAAGGAAAAGGCTGATTATGATGCGGTTACAAATATGGAGGGACCTATTATGGACATTCCATTTTGTAGGGGTGGAAGGTTTAATAGACCTTTATAAATTAGCCACTCAAAGGGGACACATAGTCATATGTTGGAGGAACAATACCACAAGTATCTTTGATAGAAGCATGCTCAAGTTCAAAGCCTCCACAACAATATCAAGAACAACTTCAACCATCGACATTGACAAAAATAAGGCTGACCCCATCCGCAAACCAACCAAGGTAGTGCATAGCCCATCCAAAAATCAAGAAACGAGAAGAAAACCACCCAATTCTGACGAAAGATAGAGAAAGACAAATCTACTACAACCAATCAAATGGAACCCACCCTAAAATTGGCATATTTACCTTAAATTCTAGAACAAGTTAGTTACATGAAAATTGTCATTTTGTTAAATATTCCTAGTGGTTGGTAAATACCACTAGTAGTTTAGGAGTTAGAGTCTTGGGGTCTTGGGAGTCTATATATAGGCCTCATTTTTAAGTAATTAAAGAGAACATTTTTGATCTAGGGGGAAACTTCTGTCAAAATGTTTTTGGGAAATTGCTAGGATTTTTGAAGTTGTTGTAAGGAGGAATTATGAAGTTCATCTTGGGTTGTTGATACTTCTTCTCCATTTAATTCTGTAAACCCACCTTGTAATTTGAGTATCGCACAATATTAATACAATTACAAATATTTTTCTTAGTGAGATTATGGTGTAAACTTGATGTTTGAATGAAATTGAAATGTGATTGTTAATTAAAGATGATTTTGAATCAATATGATTGTCTCTCTTTAATTTATGTAGAATTTATCAAGATTGTGAAGAGTATATTTATTATTTTGGTAAAATTTTACATGGGCTAAAAAACAATGCATGAACTCAAATTGGTATGTTTCTTACAAGTTTGAATTCTTAATTTCTTAGTTTTCCATCTGATATTAGTAGGTTGAAATGAATTCTTAACTAAGTTTAGTTTGCGAAATATGTTCTTCATTTCCTTTTCCTCATTAAAGCCTCAAAACCCTCATTTTCTCTTATGTTAAAACCAAGACACATGGATGATTTAACTAAAAAAATGTTAAAATCATACTTAACAAAACATTCTTGAATTCTTGACATTTTCCCCACCTCAATTCTCGAGAAGAAACTAAAATTTTAAACATAAATTGAAAATATGAGTTGAGTGGTTGAAATATACTCTTTGTATTTTTATTTTCTTCTCAAAAATTTGTGAAGGAACTAAGCGCAAAAACCCATATTTGAAAATACACAGAAAAATACCGAATAAAGAATTAATCTGATTTATGCGGGAATGCAACATAATACATAAATAACCATACACCTAGAAATACGGCGGAAATAAGGCTTCATTTCATTAATATCAAATCACGAGAAATAATAACACAAACATGATGGAAATAAAATAGCTAAGTTGCTAGTAGCGAATCTGCGAGAAGAGATGTGGCGACTACATACCTCTAAAGTTTGTGTTACAATGAGGCTCGAGGGCCTATTTATTATGGAGAAACAATGGAAAATTCTAAACTTCCAAAAACCTAACCTAGGAGATGAAGCACCAAAACTATGATTTAGTTTGGGTAAATTGGTGTTTCAACTTCCACTAAAATAACTGGCATACTATCTCGGTTTGGGGTTTCAAAACGGCTCTAGAAGTTCAAGACCCAAAAAACTGCTAAAAATAGTAAGTTGTGAAAAAAGCGAAAGAGACGATGGTGGGGCCCCAAGTGGAATGAGCGGTGACCACCAACTCCACCTAGATCATTCCTCTTAGGAATCAATGGTCCCAATTGCATTGGAGTTCCTCCATCGGGATGAGGATACTTCTATTGAACTTGGTTCTTGGTGAACCACTTGCCTTGGTAGGGATTTGACGGCTTTGACCTTTCGATATAGTTGGATCTTACGTCGGTGAGTGTTCTTGATTTGCATGTCATGATACGAGTCTATAGTGGCTGCTCCATGCGGGTACGGGTTTAACTCTTTTGGTGTGAGTTCTTACGCAATGTTAAGTGTCCAATAGAGAAAGTGGGAAGTAGGGACGGAGGGCGGTCTACATTGAATGTTTGGGTGCGGACAAGGAATGGTGGAATACTAAGCTCGAAGGCATTGTTCCCTACGGCCTTGGTGATGGTTTACGACCCATATCGGAGCGAGCAAATCTTGCGGTGGGGTCCTCTTGAGCGCTCATACCTGCGTGTAGCTACACTTTTTTGCCCACACGGAAGTTGTGTGGCACACGATGTTGATCATGTCGTTTCTTGTACTTAGCATTGGCTGCGGCTCGATATGTCATGAACTTGTTGGTAGATGTCTTGAATGCACTCGATGAAGTTGTTTGCTTTGTCAGAATTCGAATTTGGACATGAGCCAAATCGGCACAGAGGTAGTTGCAAATGGCATGGCTACCTCAATGGGACATAGTGGCTAGAATCCCCGAAGCCCACCTGAAGGGGCTATGGCTGGTTGAGTTGTGGAGGCACGGTTATAGCTGTGTTGTACATAGGAAGGCTCTCCTCACATGTGCATGGATGCTTTGAATTGTACATGCGTAGAATGTGTATAATCATCCTATTGACGACCTTTTTAAGCCCATCGGTTTGGGGATGGAAAGCGCTGGACTTGGTGAGATTGGTGTCCAACATTGACCGAGAGGTTGGACCAAAATGTATTGAGGAACCCTCTTTGTCGCAATCTAATATGATAGACTATGGGATCCCAAAGTGCACCCACACTCGTTAAAAGAAGAGTTTAGCGGTGGCTTATAGCTGTGATATTCTTCTTGCAGGCTGCCATAATGGAAATCTTTGAGTTTCTGTCGATGACCACGAAAACATAGTTGTTTCCATGCTTAGTAGATGGAAGGCCCGACATGTAATATAGGAGATGGATTCCCAAGGTCGACTAGGGGTAGGTAGCGGAGTATAGAGCCCTTGCTTCTTGATGGTCGGTTTGGTAATGGCACACGCAATGTAGGATGCGATGTATGTCAGGCATCACATCGAAGGTTCGGCCAATAGAAATACTTACGCGATCTTGCCACTATTTTCTCAACCCAAAAATTCCCGGTGGCTAGAGCTATGGTGCGCTTCCCATATCATCTTGGCACGCTCGCTTGAAGGAACACAAAGGTGTCCCGGGTGACATAATAGTGCATCTTGGAGGTGAAAATTTGGAACTTACATAGCCCCAAAGGAAGTGCCTTGTATGTGTGGCTGAATTACGGATCGCTCTTGTAGAGAAGCGGCCAGTCTCATGCCAGAAGAGTTGAGAATGGTGGTTATGGCCACAATCGGTGGTGGTGAAGGCATCTTTTAACATTATTGGTGCTACCCTTCTTGTACTTGATGTTCAAATGAAATTGTTGCGAGATATGTGGACCACTTCTTATGGTGATCATTACGCAACTTCCCTTGTGTACGTATGAAATACAAGGGTCGGTGGTCGTGTGGATGATTGTCTCCTTCCTCAAAATGTAATGCTTCCATTGTCAACAAGCACATAATGGAATACATTTCTTTGTCATACGTGGGATAATTTGAGCGTGACCGTCTGATGTATCTTGTGATATGCTGCTGGATGCCCTTGTTGGTGGAGAGCGCCCCAATAGCATAGTCGGAGGCATACATCTTGATTTCAAATGGTTTGCAAGTCTAGTAATGTGAGCACTTGGGGAAGAACGGAGGCGATGTTTCAATTCTATGAAAGCCTTACGTGAGATTCCGACTAACAAAATTTTTTCTTTTTCTCCTCCCTTAGTGACTTGACTCAAGGGCCAAGTGATATGAGAGAATCCCCAGCAAAAACTGTGGTAGAAATTATCAAGACCCGAAAGGCTGCCGAAGCTGTTGGGGTGGTTGGGGGCTGGCCAATCCCAAATGACTTGGATCTTGGGTACAAGGATCCACATGCACCCCCCTTTCATCACTAATGTATCCCGAGATATTGAACCTGGGCCATGCCAAAGGAGTGCACTTCTCCAAATTGGCACACAACTTGTGTTGTCGCGGTGTTTGGAGGACTTCTCGAATACGAGTGGAGGTGCTCTTCCCAAGTTTGGCTTAAGATAAGAATCTCATCCGAGTATACCACTAAAAATAAGTTGGTGAATGGACACAAGATGTCGTCCATCAACCTCATGAAGGTTGCGAAGAATTTTTCAATCCGAAAGGCATGAAGAGCCATTCGAAAAGGCCCTCCTTGGCTTTGAAGGCGATCTTCCACACATCGGACGGTTCGATTGGTACCTAGTGATGCCCGGACTTCATTCGATTCTTGCTGAAATATTTTTTCCCCTTTGAGTTGGTCCGAAGGTCATCAATCCATGGGATCGGGTACCTATTCCGGACAACGATCTTGTTGAGCGCCCCATAATCAATACGAGTCTCCAAGTCCCATCCTTCTTATGTACCAACATGATCGGGCTCCCACGGGGCGATGAACTTGAGTGGATGTGACCTTTACGGGTATCTCACGAATGCGCACTCTTGATTTTGTCATTCTCTAGAACAAAGCGCCTATAGATTAGTCCATTGGGTAGTGACACACAGGGTCGGGGTCAATGGGGTGCTTGCCTTGACGGTCGAGGCACCTGTGGGTTGGGTGAAGATGTCCCCATACTCTCCTCCACAACCTTGTCCATTTTTTGTTGTCATGCGGAGGTGCCATGTACGGAGGTCGTGACCTAGGTATTCTTCTTTCCACTGAGGGCGGATCATCGGGAAAAAAAATTTCCTAGTTTGGAAATAGACTTCTTTGCATTATTTTGTAGTAACCACGGAGATAGTGGGAGGCGGTGGTACCTGCGGTATCTTGTACGATTTATTTCCCAAAGTAACAATAACAGAACGAGGGTCGGGGAGCTCCTTCGCAACGTATGCACTTCCACAAGTATGGTTGGCCTAATAATACATCGAAACATCAATAGGAGAAATGTGCACGTACCTCATCCGTGAAGGGCTTGATGCTATAGGGAAGGCGACATTGCGGGTGACGTGATCCGTCCATGGTGAAGCCACCCCGATGGTGTATGGTTGTGGGTACGGCGCGAGTCGCTTAAGCCCAACTTCTTCACGACATCTTGAAATAGAGGTTCTTTTGGCTCTCATTTTCGATAATGGTAAGTAGTGGGGAACCCTTTACCGACATGCGGGAGTGGAAAAGATGCTCTACCTCCTCTGGATCTTGGTTCCTCCTCACGGATCTTCATAGCAGTAGCAACATTGGCGTTGGGCTCCACATCAATAATATGCTTCCCTTCATCATTCACCTTGTCGGGTTATAATTCAGAGTTATAGAATTCATGGGATTCAAAGCCCTCATCTCGGCCACCAACGACTACTTGGCACGACACTCACTTGTGTTGTGAATGGAACTCTTATGGAACTCACACCACTTTCTCGTGTCCTTCTTTGACTTTGCGGTGTTGTTCCTTTTGCTTGTGTCTTTGGCAGGTTGTCTTGGTCCGCCATGCCTTGGATTTGTCCTTTGTTCATGGTTTGGGGAACCTTTCCCTTGCTTTTGATTCGTAGATCCAAAAGTCTCGCTTCTTCTGTTTGAATTTTTGCTCAATCTTGGCGACATCTTAGGTATGTCGTACCAAGCGAGGAGATGTTGAAGAACTCATTTCCTCCTAAATGTACGTACGGTTTCTTGTGATACTTTAGCACCAAATTTACTTTCTCTTGAATATTTGATACCCAACTTTGTGCACGAGTATGGAACAAATTCGTTAGCTCATGCACATCTTGATCCCTTTGTTCTTGTTGCATGGTCCATTGTATGTACTTGTCCTCATAGCTCCCCACGGGATAGTATTGTTCCTTGATGGCATCTCAGAAATAATTCCAAGTGGGTACGAGTTTGTGAGAAAAGAGAGGGTTACGTAATGTTTCTCTGGCCAGTTTCCCTCGTCCTCGACATGGGGGGTAGCTTTTGAGTGCAAAAATAATCTTCTCTGAATTCGGAAAAATCCGGCGAAATATCCTTCTAATAGATTCAACCATCTATCTATGGCATTTGCATCTATTTGACACTCAGAAATATAGAATGTCAAAGTTTACTTGTACCTTAAAAGAATTGCGCCTCCAGTGGGCCTGTGGATGCGGATGCACCGCCGGTGGGCGATCGTTGAAGAATCTGAGCAAAGCTATCGATCATCGGGTCCTCGAGGAGCATCCTCGAGCAATATTTGATAGGATCTCCTGCTCCCTCATCTTTCTTTTCATCCCCCATGGGCGTTCGTTGGGGTTTGCGAGGTGATCTTGCAAGGTTACGGATCCGGCCCCCTAACTCCTTATACCACGGAAACCTCGTTGAGAAATACGAAGAAGGATCGAGAAAAAGTAAACCGCTTTGATACCAGCGAGTACGGATTTATGCGGGAATGCAACAAAATATATAAATAACCATACACATAGAAATATAGTGGAAATAAGGCTTCATTTCATTAATATCAAATCACGAAATATGCTTACAAACATGATAGAAATAAAATTGCTAGGGTGTTGGTAACGAATCTACGAGAAGATATGTGAGAGCTACGGACACTAAAATATATTACAATGAGGCTCGGGGGCCTATTTATTATGGAGAAACAATGGAGAATTATAAACGTCCAAAACCTAACCATAGGAGATGAAGCGCCAAAACTATGGGCCCACCGTTTTGGGTAAATTGGTGTTTCAACTTCCCGGGGACATAAATTCGCTCACCAGCATCTCCGTTTGGGGTTTGAAACCACTGCGGAAGTTTAGGACTCGAAAAACTACTAAAAATAGTAAGTTGTGAAAAAAACTGAAAGAGACAATGGTGGGGCTCCAAGTGGAATAGGCGGGTGGCCACCAATATCCCTGGATCGAAATTAAAGAAAATTTTACACTATCGTTCCAACATATATATATGAAATAAAAACATAACCTGAATTAATTTTCTAAGGTTTGTTATATTTTATTTTATTTTTACAACTTTGACACTAAGACCAAGTGCATGAACACTTAAACTTAGGAATATACCAAGAATTGTACTTAGCATAATTTAAATGAAACTACGAAGTGTTTTCACATTAAAAAAATCATTATGAAACAAAATTATTAAAACCAAATTAAAATTAGATTTATATGTTCCAAGGATATGCACTATAGCACAACATAGTGTGTGTTTGAAACAATGTTAATATTGAGAAGGGAGGGGCTGAATTAGTGTGGGATAATTTTACTTTTTTGCCATTTTATATTTAACATTCAAACTTGGTAATCATTCATGTGAGAAATAAACAACATATCATGTGGAGAAACATAAACCAACAAAATAACACAAGAAACATGAACAACATACACATTAGACAAAGGGGTTTAATGTGAAACCCTTCCGGGATAAAAACCGCTAAATCTTGTTTATTATTTTATGTAAATAAGAGCACCCATTCTATTATATCAATGTTTGTTTGTGGCCCACCACTCACGGGGAAGCATCAACTCCCTTATATTTTTGCTAGCACCCCACTAGTAGGAAGCACCAACTCCCTTAGATTGCTTGCTAGCACCACTAGCGAGGCTTGCAGGTTTCATACATTGTAGACACTTGATTAGCTTACTAGAAGCACCAAATTCATTGATTTGTTCCAAGAAACAACTTGCATTTCCTTGGATTCATGCAAACAACAACTTACAAGAGGCACCAACCCCCAATATTTGTTCAAATACCCCTTTAGATGGAAGCACCAACTCCCTATATGTAGTGTCCAACCCATGCTTAATAAGGAAATAATGCTCACACTATAAATGGAGACCTTTTTTCCTATTTTCAACTCTCGATTATCTTTGCGTTTTGGCCCTTTGTTCTATTCGGTAAAATTCATTCATACTCATCCCACACACAACACACTATTCTCTACTCACTCTATAGTATCACACCATTCTTGACCCTTTGCTTTCAACAACATATACTCGGCCTTGGCCCCTTCTGACTACTTGGATCTCTCGACCTCTCATAGAAACATAGGCATACTCTCGGCCCACTCTCTTTGAAGCCTGTGAAACACACGAGATTCAATTAGAAACACCAAAATTCTTGGCCTTTCTCCTCAACAATTATCACCCACAAAGCTCTCCTTCAAGCCCACTCAACTATGTTGCGTTTTGTTTCACTCTTGCCCATGGAATGATGTTGTCTCTATTTTCCTCCATATTGCCCAAGGGTGTAATCTCGGGATGGCTTCACATTCTGTTGTGGTGTTTGAATTCATGGCCACTACATAAATCAATTAATGTAAGAATGGCCTTAGTTCACTCAACCACTTTGTGGTTACATTAAATCATAGAATGGACACACGAGTGTCTCTTTATATTAAGCATTAACTCTTATTCAAAATGCACACTACAACAAGGCTCTCCATGATTATTAATTTGATCACATAGCTCATATTGTACTTAAGGTATGGTTCTCCTTGTATGTGGTTAAAGCATGTACATTAAGCAATTTTTTTAATTGAATTCTTTGTGTCATGCAAAGTCTCACACATAGTTGGTTTTGTATAAATAGGGCTCATATTTTAATCGTAAAGTGTGGTTATTTTTTGTATTAATAAATGTCATTTAGACAATTTGTGATTTAGTTGCTGACTCATTTGTTTCTTGTAAACATGTGCCTATTGTTCTTCAAGATTTTCTTGGTTTATTAATAAAGATACGAGCTCATACGCATGTATGGCACACTGCAAAATATGGCACATAGGCCAAATCTAGCGCATAGTACCAAGGAGATGTTGACTCCATCCATGCTCCATTAATATTTATAAAATTTATTCCAAATATATTTCACATAGGCCTAAAGACTTTAGCATAAATTCAACCTTTCTTGGCTTGGGAACTTTATTTATAAGTGACCTTTGCATAACACCTTCCACAAGACATTTTCACTTTTAGAGTACGCAAGGGTTAATCTCCATGAATCAACCCTTCGGTGCCCTTTGTCATATGTTTCCCACGGAACCAAGTTTTGGCCAACTTTATCCTTCGACCTACTTGCAACGTGTTTACTTTTAATTTTTCCTAAAGGCCCTTGGTCACCATAACACATGAAAACCACGCAAAACCAAGACTTGGGAGTGCACGATGTTATTGAAAGAACCATCAAATGTTGGCTAAATTTCCGTCTCTTGGCTACATTACCTTGATCGGAAACACTTTTTGCCTATTTATTTCTAGAGAGGTGACCCTTGTGGGCTTTTGTGTCTAGTGGGACCCCCTCCCCTCCCTTGCGCATTCACTAGCCAATCAAATGTCTCGTCGGGGATGAGGCACATGTAACCAACGTGGTTTGACGCTTATGGGCCGACCCTTTATTTTCTTCTTCGTAGAAACCTTTGAGGTCTTTCTTACGGAATGATGTGTCCCATGAGACAATTTTGCCTCGCACACCAACTAAAATCCTACGGGGATGAGTTTTCAATCTACATATGCTCAATGTCTAGTCAACTTAGAAGACTCTTCCTGTGTTTCTTTCTAATATGCAGGTAGTCCTTCTTGGATGATGTCATGTTTACATCATCAACCACATGTCAGTGCTTCCTTAGTGGTGACACGTGTCACACAGTTTGTCCGTTAGGCCACCAAAAAAATGTCGAATCTACTTGCCACGTGTCCCACTGTGTATACTTATGTCATGCTAAAATCATCCCTAACTTACGTCATCCCACTAATCCTCTTTTGTGTGCACCTTTGGAACCTTCCGGGGATCATCTTAGTAAGCTTACCTATGTTGTGGGGTCCTGCGAACACCTTTATCATTGACTTCCACTTCCAACCATACCACTACCATCATCCCAATAAACACCTTTGTGATCGTTTATACTTCTAAGAGGCATTAAAGAAATTTAAAGGTATAAAATAGGCCTCCCTAACAAAAATCTAAAACCAAAATAAACTTTATAACAACCAATAGGATTCAATATGATGATGTCAACTATGGGGATGATTGACCATTTTTTGGGTAAAAAAGTAAAAAAAATATTAAAATAATAAAGTTATTTTCAACTCGTATTTTCAACTTCTCTCCTTAATATTTTACATAAATTTCGAGTAGGAGTACTGTTTTGGATGCAAAATTTGATTCCTCATCCAATGGGTACCCATGTTTCATACTTTTCGATGGACCTTGCTACATGAAAATGAGTAATACATGAAAAAACATGATTGTAATAATATTTTTCATGTATTTCTCATTTCTGTAGCACGGTCCATCAAAATTATGCAACATGGATACTCTTTGGATGAGATCAAATTACTGCATCCAACAAGTTTCCTCGCTCGAAATTTGCGTAAACACATAGGAAGATAAGTTGAAAATGCAAGTTGAAAAATTAATTTTTTCTATTTTTTCCCTCTAAAATTTGATGATGTAATCTAATATTGTTATTATTTCCATTATTATTTTATAATCTCTTTAGGAGGCCCATTTAGACCTCAAGATTCCCCTAATGGATGCACACAGAGTGCTTCTTGTGGACTTACATTTACGATGGGACCTCCGCGGCCAATGATAAAGCTCTTCCTTAGTGTTTTATTCTTCCCACATACGCAACTCTCCTTTAGCACCTCTACTTTCCACTACTGTTGCATTTAAAAAAATGTGCTAACCACAGTCACCACTTGACCCTTACTTTGAGTCACTTAAATTTGACTAGCAATAACTCCTAATGTAGGAGGCCATTTGTAGACTTCACCATACCATTGGTAAGATATTTCAAGAATTATATAACTATACCCATACAGGAGCATCTACGATAAATTCTAAGGCGAGAAATTCCTTTAAAGCATGGGATCAACAAACCATAATAGCTATAATACTTTATAAATTCTTTTCATATCTTACTACTATGATGGTTCTCTACCTAAGACTACAAAAACCATGAAACTCCCCACGAGCTTGACACACCATGCACATCAATGATAGCCCCAATTTTCATCATAGGTAGCCTAGTGGACATCGATGAAAAACACATCCTTACGCGATAACATCAAACCTCATTTAGTTGACATCGATGCCAATACACTTACCCCCTTTTCCATTGACGGAAACACCTCATCACTTGTCCCATTGATGACCAATCCTCATGGTGCTTCCACACTTTTCCCTTGCATGAGCCACCAAATGCTTTCTCTCCTCTACATGGTGGTGAGCCTTGGTATTGCACCAAGAGTGCGCGACTCCCGAGCTGCCCTAATTTACTTTATGAACACGGGATTTGTATAAACTTTGAGGTGATAATGCTATATACACAACGAGTTGCATTATGTTCATGTCATCCTCTTAAACGCTGCGAAAGGGTGCTATTTATTAAATTATGAGAATAACTAGAAAGTAAATTCTTGAAGGAAATTAAAGAATGGAAATTAAACTAAAGTGTTGAAAAGAGATGACAAGAATGAACTAATTTAATTGGCGAAAGGAAATGATAGAAAATAAACTAAGCTAACTTGATGAAAATAAATGGCATAAAGGAAAATAATTCTAAACCACACTTAACTTTTCCAAATGGTTAAATGCATTCTAATTATCCTATGATATAACTACCATGCTCATACCCATGCAACTAAACTATCCATGACTTAATTCTAACTAAAAAGAGTTAATTTGCGGCTTAGAGTGTGGAAAAAAGGGCTAAAAAAGGCTAATGGGGGGTTTAACACATGGAGAAACGAGGTTTGGAAGGGGAAAGAGGGGTTAAACCCTTATAAAACTTTATTATAACATGATAAATGACTTTGGAGAGCGAAATAACTCAAAAGTTCGATGAAGGAGTGCGATGGAGGACAAAAGTCGCGATGTGCAATGTTGCAACCGCAACCATAAAGTTTAAATGGACGAGAAAAAGAGAAGGACTTAACGGAATAAACTAAATTATGCAAAGTGCGAAGTGCGACGAGTGCCATGGCGAGTCGCAAATCAAAAATATCACAATTTTAAATGGATAGCGGTAAGGACTTAATAGAATGAACTAAAATGCACGAAGTACGACTTGTGATGTGGTAAAGGTTGTAGGGGCTGATGCGATGTGGTAAGTTGAGCGAAGTGTGATTTACAATACGGTAAAGGTTGCGGGCTGCAATTTGTGATGCATATGATGTGGCGGTGAAAAAAGAAGAAATGGAAAAGGGAAGTTCGGTGAAGTGTGATTTGCGATATAGTTAAGGTTACGGTGCGATTTGTGATGCGGATGACGTGGGTAGTGAAAAGAAGAAAAGGAAAAAAGTTTCAATTTGTGATATGCGATGTTGCAATATCAAAATTGCAAGAACAAGTGGTAAGAATTAAAGGTAAAATCTAAGAGTTGTGAAGTGCGATTTGTGATTCCACAATATCGTAATTGCAACGAACGAGCGATAAAGCGTTGAAGTAAACGTTAAATGTTGTGATTTGTGAAGTGCGATGTACGGTGGTGGGGGGTCTCGAGGAGAAAAGGCGGAGGTTGGGTTTTCGGTGGTTATGTATGGTTTTTCACATGTTTTTTCGTAAAAATGGTAAGAGTCATGAATGGAGAAAAACAAAGAAGTAAGGCGGAAGAGCTTAGGGGTGTTCGAAGAAAGGTAAGAGAAGCGCTAAGGTGAGAAGTAAAAGGAGAGGGAAATGAAAGCGTAGGCAATGCTCGGAAGTGAAGCACACTGTGGATTCATGTATGGGAAGTAGACGGAAATGTGGGATGAAATAGTGAAGGAAAGGCTTGGACTTGGTAATACAAATTCTTCCCCAAACTCGGAAACGGAAAGAAATTTTCTGTGGGAAGGTCTTCCCCTACTTGAACTCTATTGACGGAGATGAGAGGAGGGGCTGACCATAGTTTTGGAGTTTTTCCTCTATTTCACTATGAATAAGAAATTAAATACAACGAGAAAAACAAATAAATTGTAATGGGCGATCGGAAAACGGATCTAACTTAAATGATAGAGGAAAAACTAGATAAATGACGAAAGGAAAAGATAATAACAAAAAAGAAGCCAAGGCACATGGATTGGGCCCTAACCCACGATTCTAGCCCTGCGAACTTAAATCAATAAAATGAAATTAGTACGATCATTTCATAAAATAATAATTGCATACATCTCTAAATTTTCAATCCACGAATAAAACAAAAAGCTTCAATAGTTCACAACAATAGTCCTGAATGGATGTGAGACTAGGTTAGACTAACTCTTCCTAGCTCTGGCTCTACTCTATTTATTCTATAGAGCGGCTACCAACAACTCCCTAGAAAATTGTGATTGGGTCCATGGACTCAAATTAAACCAATACTTGAGTGCTCTCCTCTTTGAGTTGCTCGGTTGCCTCTAGAATTCGAATTGCGGAGAGAATCCTTAGGGATTCTTCGGCTACTTATTGAATTCGAATTGTTGGAGAGAATATTTGGGATCCTTCGACTACCTTTGAGGGTGGACAATCCTCCTATTTCTCCTTGATGTCTCCTCCAAGTCTTTTTTGATAAAATCTTTATAAAAATGCTCAATAAATCATGATTCTATGCACTCAACCTTATATTAGGCACTCGAGTATGTTAGCCTTAATCACCACCTATCGACATCATAAACCCAAATAATAATAAAAATTCAAGAAAAAAAATATCTAAAAAAGGAAAAAAGGTGACTATTAACCTCCAAATATGTCTAATGATGGATCTCATCATCGCTTTGAATGGTTTCTCATCCTGCGAGAAACTAATCTTTATCATTTCCTTGAAGCTTTGAAAAAACCCCCTAATTTCCTAAGAAATAAGTGTGGGAATTTCTCCAAGGGTAAAATCTATCATTATTTTCTGCATTCTCCCATTCTCTATCTTGTGCATGGTAGGCTCTTCATCGGTCGGCCCCTGGGGAAAGGTGGGTTGATCTTTAGTCCCAACCATCGGATATTTTTGGCACATGGCTCTCTTGTATAATGGTGCCCTTTCTAATGTACCCCTCAATATTTACGGAGCATGATACTCCTGTTCTTGAGGCTATGTGGGAGGCTATTCCATCTCTCAGTGGCCATAATGCACTCCCTCTTCACTCTTACCTAGAGACATCATCAAAGTGGCCTATCACTTGGTTTTGAGTACGAAGGTGGATTTCAATCGATGCATGGTCCTTTTAATCTCGATGGTTAAGGATGACTCCTATTGGGCTAAACGCTTTTGGTCGAGATATAAGGAGTTCTCTATTTCTTCTTCCCATGACCTTCCATATCTCTTTGGCTCTATTGTCCTCATTCACCATCCAAGATGCTGAAACCATTAACTACATATCCCCCATTGTAGGATTGGGGTCCCAAATCTACATATTTGTTAGCAAAAATTTATTCATATAAAACTCTACCATATTTGCTCGATAAACTATGTTGGCTTGCTTGTAGAACTAGCGATTTTCCTAAAATCTTGGAAGGGGAGTGATCCATGGGATGTTAGAGTGTTGACTTGAAATAGAAGCCATTGTTCTTTGAGGTACACGGCATATGAGTCAAAGGGGAATGTCTTCCCGAAGGGCTTATATGCATAAGTACGCCATGAGTGACTGCTTGCTCCTCTTTTTGTTGCGGTGCTCCTTTAGCGCTACATTCTCTTGCATGTGCCTTTGAAGTTGCTCCTTCGGAAGATATTTCTTCGATTCTTTCCTCCCCCTTGGTGATTATTCAATGATGATCGAGCTTGGGGAGAAGTTTTAGCTTTCTGCGATTCTTGTCAGCTACGGAATACTTAGAGGTTTGCATTTTTTCTTTTTGAGCTCGGAAGGGAGCCATGGTGGAAATTATCCTTTTGTAGTGAGGGGATGTGGCGGGTTGTGAGTTTGAGTCTCGCCCACTTTGTCATCTCTATGAATTCTATGGCCATCTCTTCTATTTTCTTTGGTCCATTATCTCTCTCTCTTCTTCTTAAGTTTCTTCTTGTTTGCTAGTTCTTCTTGCTCTTCTTTTGGTTCTTCTTGTTTCTTCTGGTTCTACGGAGTTTCTTATTTCTTTTTTTTCTTTTACGGATTCTTTTTTCTTCTTCTTCAAGGACCTCGTGCTTAGTCGGTCCTATCCTCTAAAAATTGTTAATTCAACGCTTGGTTTGGATGAGACGACATCTCCTTTTAGTAGATGGCATAACTAGATTGGAGTGCCAATATAACTACGCTCGGCTCTAGTTTCGTTGTAGACAATTGGTTCCTCCTCCTGACAATTTAGGATGGACTGCCCCTTTCACCCTCTTTCTCCTCCTAATCCTTGATTTAAAATTTTTATTTTGCATGCCTAGGTAGAAGTATTACTCCCATTTTATTCCGGCCATACTCACGTTGGTGGTAGGTTAACTATTACCTTTCTACACCTCAAACTCTAAGTTTGCAAATTAATTATTTTTTGGCTATTATGAATGCGTAACAAGGAGTGAGATCTTATACCTGATTTTACCTATTGTTTCCAAGGCGATTTTATGAGATGGAGGTTCAAGACAAGCCTTTTTAGATGTTGTGTTATTCACCATATTCTTGTTCTGCGAGTGAAACACAGCTTTTGAAGGAACAACTTCTTGAATGAGTTGTTAATATTTTTCTATTGTTTTTCTCTACTATGGAAGTCGTGTGGGGTGATTGAGATGACATGGGTGGCATTCTCGTTCTCTTGTAGTTTGTTATGCGGCTGCCCTTGTTGTCCTTCTTGGCCGGTCCATGGCTTTTGCTTTTGAAGGAACTGGCGATGTTTGTAGTAGTTTATTTGTGTCTTTGCTTCTCTTACTACATTGTGCTCGGGGAATGGAGGAGTACGGTGTATGGAGGAGATGGAGGAAGTTGTGAAAGATGAATGGAGTGAATGGTGAGATGGACGAAAATATAGAAGAAGGAAAAATAAGATGAATGCTTCCCTTTTGTTTTCCGAAACCGGTAACAACCTCCAAAACAACAAACACGAGAAAAACATAGTGATGCGGATACATTTTTTGGTTTTTTGTTATTTTTTCTCTTTTTTTTCTTTATTTTTTTCGAAAGAAAGTGGGCTACATCCATGGAGGTTTTCAACCCACAAAATTTCCATGGCAGCCTCCGAGAGGTTTTACCCATGGATATTTATTCTTTTTTTATGGAACAAGTGAGATGCATCTATCGGGCTTTCAACTCACAAGCTTATTATTTTCTCTTTTTTATTTTTTTTCTTTTCTTCTTTCGGGGAGGTGTAGGAAACTATCGAGGTTTCCCATCACATACACCTATGCCTTATTGAATTGATGAATTTTCCCTTGACAAAGGCTTCTTGTAAATTTAAGTGCGCGACCATTGACAAGCAAGGGATCCCTCCCTCATCTATGGTCCTGATTTGAGCTGCTCATTATCCCAGCATTTTCTCCTTTGTATAAGGCCCCAACCATCTTGTCATCGGCTTGCCTTTAAAGTCTTTAAACCTTGAATCATACAACAATGACTAATATCCTTCTTGGAAGGTATTTTATTTGATGTTCTTGTCATGCCATACCTTCCTTTGCGTTGAACTACCTGCGGCAGAAGAAGTTCTTGCATTCGAACTCATCCAATCCATTTAGTTGCGAGAAACCTCTCTTTTTGGGAATTTTTTAGATCTAGATTTAATTGACTTCCATTCTTAAATTATTAAATTCAAACTCAACTAAAGTAGAGCTTTCTTACCATAGAATCGTTAATAAGGAGTGAATCCTATTGTTGTCTTCCAAGTGGTGTTGTAGGCCCGAGTGCTTCTACCAATCTATACGCCCAATATTTTCTGCGATGCTCACAACCTTGGTGAGGATGCTCTCCTAAAAAACTCTGTTAGTTACTTCTACTTGGCCATTCGCACGAGGGTGATAAGTAGTAGAAGTTATGTTCTTAATCTTGTGCTTCTGAAAAATATTCTCAATGAGTAGAGAGGTGGTGTGATCCCTTGTAGGGTGGCTATTTCTGGGATATCCAAATTTGTAGAACACATTCTCACTGTTGTACCTTAGAGAAACAATTCCTTGTTTGTGAAAAGGAATCCGTGCTTAAGACATTGTTATATTGTATCACCAAAATATTGATCCATGTTTAATCACATCCGAGTTCAATCATTGAATCTTCAAAATCAAATGCTATAAATGTCCCACAAATGCTATTATATGCTTAACATACGAGTCTATCATCTCAAACTTTAGAAGAATTAAAAGAAAAGAATAGTTAAAATGAAGGAGAGCGCCTATTAAGGGATTTAACTCTTATTTACACGTAAGATACTGCCACTTCGATACTTAATTTTATTCAAGGGTAGAAATACATTATGTAAACTAGGAAACGTATCAACATCAAAAAATGATAGAGAAGTTTGTTTTTCATTCATTAATCACTTGAAATCTCGGTACAAATATCCTCTTGGAGATCCCAAAAACCGAGCCTGTTCCTCTCCTTTTTTCTACTTTTATGTCGACCATCTAAAGTAACTTCTAAGCACTACGATCGGTTTTGAAGCTGATTCTTGGAAGTTTTGGAATTATTTAAATTTACAAAATATATTGTTTTAATATTATATAAATAATATATAATATAAAACCAAAAATAGAACCTTACTCTAGCGCGAAGCAAAAGGAACAAATGGTACACTCTGGGTCCCATTACACTCATCCACATATTAACAACAAAGTCACCCATGGTTTTTGAAAACCAATAACACGCTGCGGGAGCAACGATGGTGGTTTCTTGGGAACGAGGCTAAGTGATGCGAAGTAATGCATCATAGCCGTAGATTTCGTAAATAGTGGTTTAAATCAAACCATTTGCGGGGGTACTATCCTTCATAAAATCCGTTTAATTTATGCCACCGCAAGACCATTGGATACGAGCTGGATGATCCAATTCGTTAATCCAACTCCGATGTTATATGTGAATTTCTGCTTTGGCAAACCACCATTGTCATACGCAACAAAGTCAAGAACAAGCGCATCGATCTGTTTGATCGAAAGTCTTCTTGTCTACGACTATTAATCCGGAATGCGAGTGTCGATTTGAAGGTATGACACTTATATAATACTCTTTATCCTTGAAACTCGATGCTTCTAATCGCTCGGAAAAATCCAAAGTTTGTTGTCTCATTTTAGCCACTTCCAATCAAGGCTAGGTAAGCTAGTCGAGGCTCCGTAGCGTACACATCACTCCTCAAACGACTTTGGGCATTTGTGAGTTAATCTAAATCTCCCTCTCAACGCAATGAAAGATAGGTGTTTCAAAGTACATGTGACAAGGCAAAGAAATTCCATCGAATGGGATAGAGGAGCATTCATTCATGTCTTGACTGTTGAATCCACGCATTGAGAATAACACTTTACGGAAAGCTGGGCTGGTCGGTTTTATTAATTGAGATGAGATTATTCATAACTACTTTGTCTTGGAATACAAATAGAAATACATTGGTACATGCGTTAGAAATCAATCACCTGCATAGCTACCATTCAGTGAGCTCTCGAATTCTTTCAAAAGCAAGATCTAGGCGAAATTTGTGGAAAACGTCCATACGGGCTCCCTTTTTTCATTGCTTCAACACTTTACGATCATCTTTACGGTGACGACTGTGTCTTTCAAAAGTGAATAGCATACCGGTACCATGTTGATCACCGGACTTTGCAAGAAAATTTAGTCTTTTGCATAAGTCTTTAAAAAGTCTGACCCCATGAAATCGAATAACGATGAGCGAGCACCATTTTTTAAATTCTCTTTCTCGGAGGTGGGATAAACAACCAAATGGGGACACGGATCTTTGTCCAAATATTTCGGTAGAGATAAAAAATATGATAACAACATGCTCTTACCAAGTCCCATCTCATCGGCCAAATAGCTCCTCCA
The DNA here is from genome assembly GCA_034641835.2 of Pinus albicaulis. Lineage (NCBI taxonomy): Eukaryota > Viridiplantae > Streptophyta > Pinopsida > Pinales > Pinaceae > Pinus > Pinus albicaulis. The sequence goes on along the minus strand of JAXQQM020063089.1, from coordinate 6,303 downwards.
ATCCCCTTGCGATGCGGCAACGACAAAAAATTAACCCCAACAAGGCGGTAAGGCTCCAAAATTGGTTGAGACATAGGCTTTAATAGTTGCGAGCGGCATCAATGCCCCCTTTGTGTTTCAATTCTTGTTGTGCGGCATCACTGCATATCTATCACGGCCTATGCTACTAGCGGATGGCCCACTACCATAAAGATCCTCACGCAATGTCACGGCTATTCGATCACGTTTTGTCACCTGTTCGCTATGACATCATATTCCTCCTCCAAGTTGGGGTCAATTTCAACCATGTCCTCTATATCAACAACCTTTGCATGTTGCAACCTAGTTAAAACTGATTCATTTTCATCACTGGAAGGAGCTACAACATTCCTCTCTTTTTCAACTATTCGCTCAACTCTTCATTCACTCTCATCAACTACAATTGACCTTCCTCGAAGTACGATTGGATCTGCCCTTTGTTACTTAAAAATCATCATCCTCCAAAGGATGATCGATCTTTGAGGTGCGAAGTATTCCTTTTCTTTATGTTTTGAATGCGAAATATTTCGAGAGGTCAACTATCATGATTTCAACAAAAGCACGCTTCATTTTAATATTTATTGGCTTCTACTAGTTTTCCACTCTGTTTGTTAGTCAGGTAGTCAAAATTATTAAAAAGTTTTCTTTTAAAATATTCTCCAGAAAATTCCTTTGCATCGGAGTTCAATTCCGGCGAGAAACCCTTAAGCAGGCGATTTTATGTGTTTTCGAAGTCATTCTTTAAACACTCAAAATCCATACTTAGGTTAACACTCGGCCCGAAATGATATTTTTCGCAATTGGTATACGAACCCATCTCAAATAAACGATCGCCTCATCGAAACAACATATTCCACGAGTTCTCGGAGACATTTCGTACTGCCTCGGCAAGATGATGCATGAGACGGCCATGAGTTGTAGCAGTAACATCTGGTCTTTTAGCTAGTTGAATTAGGCTACAACATACGCTCCTATTGGGGACAACACTTTGGTCGCAAGTGTTTGAAAATTGTAGATCGGTATCCCTTTATTGGGCATGGAGTCGAGTCAAACTAAATTTTCTCCCAATCTAAAATCTCTAAAAATTTCAAACTTTCCTGAACCCTCCTTCTTCTAGGATCTTTATTCTTGAACTGAACGTGATAAACTAGAAATAATGCAACTGTGAATGCTCAACTCCTGAGCTTATTTATGTAAAACTCCTATATATATAAGTATGGTTGAACTTAATCAAGTGAAATCGACCTTCCAATGGAACCAGTCCAGCATCTGCTTGTTAGATTTAATACCTTCATACTGCTGAAATTTAAAAATCAAAAGAGGAATGTACCATGAAATTTTTTCATATACAAAACTTTGTACATACCCTTGCAATAAAGCTTGTTGCTGATCAAAGAGAGTTGCCATATATTCAGCAACTAGATCATAGCACTCATGAAATAAAATTTTGGCCACCTTCTTTTCTTGAACATTTTGCTGATATAGACTTCTTTGAACATGGCAGCTTCTTTCATTGTTTGACTTTTCAATTAGAAATTGTGTGTGAGGAACTTCACTGCCATTTTCTGTAGGCAGGCATTCAGGCTGAAAATAAAAATCCAAGGTTTGCTCTCCATAATGTTGATGCTCTTCATATAACATCAATTCTTGACGAAAATTTTCCTCTTCTTGCAAACATGTATGAGAAACTGCACTATTTTCTTCACTACTCACAAAATTATTGCAATGATCTTCCATGCTTTCATAGTGTAGTTCAGCTGTTGCAACTAAGTTTTGACTAGAATCTTCAAAAGGATTAGATTCTTGTTCTTCAACAATATAGGAACCTTTTGACACTTTTTGGAAATCTTTATTCGCCTCTGAACTTACATTCTCTTGTAAAATAATTCCAATGCTTCCTTCACAAGCCCTCTTATCTTTGACAGAACTTGGACTTTCTACATTGCAGGAAAAATTTCTACAAGCCCACACATTATCTTTGATTTCTTGCGCATGGAGAAACATCAGCTTCAAAGTGCTAGGCTTTCTCTCCTTGAGACAAAAAGCCAAGGCAATAGAAAGAGCTTTCAAATAATAGACCATAGCTGCTGCTTCTGGAGGTCAAATTTCTTCTGGCATGCTGAAATAAATCTTTTGAAACCTCCTATTAAACTCAGAAATTGATTCATTGCTTTGCCTTTGGATAGAATATAATTCCAAGAGGTGCTTTTCATATGACTTATTTTCGCCCCAATATGTAAGAAATACATCTCGAAGTTCTTGCCAGGAATTAATTGAATTTGCTTCCAAACTTTGAAACCATTGCTGAGCATCCTGCTTTAAAGAATGACAAAACATCCTTAAAGCTACGTCTTCGTAAATAATTTGAAATTTGTCCAGAAAATACTCAAATTCCAAGATATGTAATTTAGCTTAAATGTCCTTCTCCTTCCCGGAGAAACTTGGCAAGGACTTAAATCCGTTCGAAGGATATTGATGGAGAATAGCGGGCAGCTTCAGGGGTTTAAAGATTTCTCTGTTTTTGAACTGAAAAACAGTCAATTTCTTATGAGGAAAAATATTATCATCGAAAGATGATGAATCATCACCTTTATGCCCAGACGGTGACTGATAATCTTCCGGGATTGTAATACAACAATCATCCCTCCTTTCATGTTTAGGAGATACACTCGTGTCAAGATTTATAATACAAGCAGAAGAAAAATCATTTTTTTCCAATAATGAATTTACATTTTGGGCCTTGTAGTATTCTGAGAAAACAAAGCAGGAAACAATCCTTTTAATATAAAAGGGAAAATAGACCACTAAAATGACAGTAAAAAGTAGAACCTCCTTTAAAAAACGGAAATTTGGATACATGTTTTTTCCATGATACTTTCTCATCTTCTTACTAGAAAAATTCTTCATCTAATGAAACCTTCCTCAGTGGAGTCGCCAGGTGAATAATAAACAACCAAACTTCAAATCTGAATCTTGTTCACCTTCAAGGAGAAAGGATTATGAAACCATCTGCTGCAAGGTATGTGACCTCACGTTTGGCTTTGTGAAAATGAGAATTCTGTAAAAAGTAAACACAGCCGAGTGCTTCCTCCTTGCTGAACAATCAGAGGAAAAAGAAAGAAAACCCAGGGAAATGAACTTCGCTTCTTCGATCCCCGGCAACGACGCCAATTAATTGTTGTACCTCAAGAAACAATTCCTTGCTGTGTAAAGGAATTTGTGCTCAAGACATTATTTTATTATGTCACAAACAAATGTATATCTGTCTCTGTCTTATAAACCTTTAAACGTTAATTATATAACCCTCAAATATCAAATACCTGCATGTTCTGCAATGCCATATTCTTCTTATGCTGAAGTGAATGAACGGAAGAAACAAGAAAGAAAAGGATTTCAATTTGATATGTTGTTTAAAACAGAATCTATCATTATAAAACCCTGAAGAAATACGTAAGGATAAGTTAAAATAGAGGAGCGCCCATTAAGGTTTGTTTAACTCTTAAACACACATGTATAAAGAGACCCGCAGCTCAAATTACTCTATTTTATTCACAAATATGAAAACATAATGTAAACTAGAAAACTTTTAGCATAGACAGAATGATAGAAACTTGCAAAACTCTTTCATTGATTCAGTATTCTCCAGTACAAAATTTGGCTTCAAGGTTTAAAAACTCGGACCTGCATTCCTCCTCCTATCTCTGCTTTTATATCAGCCATCTAAAATAACTTCTAAACTACATGGTTTTGGCCGATTCTTGAGTGGAATTATTTAAATTACAATATTTGTTTAATATTATATATATAATATATAATATAAAACCAAAAATAAGACCTTGATAAAAGGACAAATGGTACACTTTGATTCTTGTCGTCTATTGATAAATTATGCTTTTGGTTTGAAAGCCAATAGCAACTCTGAGACATTGATGGCGGTTGAAAGGGCTAAGTGATCGTAATGCATCATAAATGCGTAGATTTCATTAATAGTGGTTTAAATCAAACTGTTCTGAGAATTAACATCTCTCATAAACCAGATTTAATTTATGCCACACGCAAGACACTCGGTGGATCGAAATTTGGAAGACAAAGTCGTTAATCAACTCAGATGTTATATGAATTCTGCTTTGGCAAACTGCTGTCATTTGCAACAAAGTTTAGAACAACATGATCTGTTCGATCAAAAGTCTTCACTGTCTCTGACTGTTAATCCAGACTCTGAGTGTCGATTTGAAGGTATAACACTTATATAATACTCTTTATCCCTGAAACTCAATGCTTTGCTTTTGCTACTTCCCCTTCAATCTCCAGAACTGACTGTGGAAACGTACATACTTGGACTCCCCTTTTTAATTGCTTCAACACTTTATGATCATCCCTCTGTTATGCACTGTGTCTTTCAAAAAATTAATAGCATACCAGCACCACGTTGATCACCAGACTTTGTAAGAAAATTTAGTCTTTTGCATAAGTCTTTCCGTCCAGCCCCATGAAATCGAATGACAGTCAATGAAGGGCACCATTTTTTTAAATTCTCTTTCCCAGTTCTCTAAAACAGAAGTGGGACGAACAACCAAATGGAGACCTGGATCTTTGTCCAAATGTTTCAGTACAGATAAAAATATGATAGCTTGTATGCTCTTACGAAGTCCCATCTCATCAGCCAAAATAGCTCCTCCAATCCCTTTGCAATGCAGCGACAGTAGAAAATTAACCCCCACAAGCTGGTAAGGCTCCAAAATTGGTTGAAACATAGAGCTTTTATAGTTGCAGGCAGTATCAATGCCCCCTGTGTTGCAAATCTTGTTGTACTGGCATTCACTTCTACATATCTATCACGGCATATGCTACTAGCGGATGGCTCACTGCCATAAAGATCCTCACGCAATGTCACAGCTATTCGATCACACTTTTGTCATACATTCGCTATGACATCATCTTCTGCATGTTCCTCGTCCAAGTTGGGGTCAATTTCAACCACGTCCTCTCTATCAACAACCTTTGCATGTTGCGACCCAGTTCTGACAGATTCATTTTCATCACTCAGAGGAGCTACAACATTCCTCTCATTTTCAACTATTGGTTCAAAATATTCATCACTCTCATCAACTACAATTGATCTTCCTCGGCTACGATTGGATTTGCCCTTTGTTACCTGAAAATCATCATCCTCCAAAGGATGATCTGATCTGTGAGGCACATAAATGATTCCTTTGCTTTTTGTTTTGAATGCAAAAGATTCAAGGGGAGGTCCCCGCTCATCATCAGAGATTTCAACAAAAGCATGCTTCATTTTAATATTTATTGGCTTCCACTAATTTCCTCTCTAGCTGTTAGTCCAGGTAGTCAAAATTGTTAAAATTTTCTTTAAAAATACTCACCAGATCAACCCCTCAATTAAACTAGGAAGTTAGAACCAAAAACATTTCCTGGCCAGTTCGAAACTCCACACAATTGAGAGCAACAATAAGTGCTGCTTCAAGTGCCATGCCTCCAGTGAAGCAAGATACAGGAATCTTGGTAGTTTTGATTATATTCTCCATAGGCAATGCATAAGGCCAAGGTTGAGGGAAGATGTTCCTATAACAGAGATAACTTTCTCTTTGATTCTGGGGTCAAACCCCACGCCTTTGCCCCGAATTTGACCAAAAAAATCGAGGTAGAATTTCACTAAAGAGCAAAAATGCTGTGGTTAACACTCAACTAAGCAAGTATTTTTGCAATTGAGTCTCGGCAAAGTGATGCATGGGATGGCGGGGAGTTGCAATAATAACATCCGGACTTTTAGCTAGTGATTAGGCTACAACATGGAGTATAAGGATATTGAACATGCGACCTTCATGAAATATAGAGTCCGTGACTGGATAAGACGTTATTAATTAGATGGACGAGTCGATATTGAGGTTATGATGTCAACACAAAGGATCGGGTCCGGCCCGGTGCACCGTAGGAGAGGAATCGAATAAAATTCGGATGTTAATAGGTGGGGTCCATGGGCCCCAGAGGAGGCACAGTGGAGGTTCCATTTAAGAAGTGGGGAACCCTATGGGACAAACGAACCACCATAAAGTTGGGACTCAGGTGTCGTAGAAAACATCGAAGGAGTAGCAACAATAGATGTTTCCGCAGCTATAACAGATGGTACAGTCTGGGCTGACGTCTCAGCCATGGTTAAATAACCCATTAAATGCTCTAAATAATCTAAGGGAACTTCAGATTGAGCAGGATCAACATAGCAGTGTAGGTCAAACGAGGAAAATACGGATAAAGATAGCCTTTAACCAA
>JAXQQM020081252.1:0-167492 GCA_034641835.2 Pinus albicaulis | reverse complement strand
GGGTTAAGGCTTAGGGGGTTTACGAGTTACGGGGTTGAGGTCTAAGGGGTTTAGAGGTTAGAGGTTAATGTGGTTCATGGTTTCAGGGGTTAAGGCTAAAGCACCAAGGGCTTAATGGTCAGGTGATTTAGCAGTTAAGTGCTTAAGGGTTATGCAATTTATGTTCCATTGGGTTAAGGGGTTAGTGGTTAGGCGTTAAGGGGTTTAGCAGATAAGGGTTAAGGGTCAGGGTTTAATAGGATAATAGGTTACTACTTAGGTGGTTCATGGATTCTAAGTTAGGGGTTATGGGTTAAGGGGTTAATGGCTTATGGTTAAGGGATCAAGGTATTAATGGGTTATGACTTATGAGTGTAGGGGTTAAGGTATTATGGATTTGGGGTTAAGAGGATAGGGAATTTATTGGTTATGGGTTAACGATTTATGGGTTGTGATAATGGGGCCCATAATCCCCTTATCACAAATATTGGGGGTTCCCCTACCAATTTCTCTCATTTCCTTCCCTCTAGTCCTGCCAGCCCTTATTTCATGAGGTCATAAGGTCCCTTCTCATTATCTAATTTTAAGATTATATATCTCAGTATACCATTCTCGAACATCTCACTTCTACCCATATATGTTACCCTTATGTCCCCTTTCCCAATCTAATACACCAAAATATCCCCCTCCCCCAAAATTCATGAGAAATAAACATATGAAGGTGGTCATTTAACAACTACCTCTAAAATTTTAATTCTAATAACTTTTTTCTTGAGAGTGGTTGTCCAAAACTGCCTCCAAAAGCCACATTTTCATGAATTTTAAGGGTGGTTGTGGGATTATATCTTAGGGTTTAGGGGATAAATGGTTATTGGATTATGGTTTAAGGGATCAAGGGGTTAGTGCATTATGAGTTATGAGTGTAGGGGTCAAGGAATTATAGCTTGGGGTTAAGGGGACAGGGAATTCAGTGGTTATGGGTTAAGGGCTTATGATTGTGATAATGGGGCCCCTAATCCCATTATCACAACTATTAGGGTTCCCCTATCAATTTCTCCAATTTCCTTCCCTCTAGGCCCCCTAGCCCCTATGCCATGAGGTCTTAAGGCTCCTTCTCATTCTCTAATGCTAGGATTATAAATCTTAGTTAACCATGCTTGAGCCTCTCACTTCTACCCATCCATGCTACCCTTATGTCCTCTTTCCGTGTTCAATACACCAAAATATATCCGTCCACTAATATTCATGAGAATTGAACATTTGAAGGTGGCCATTGAATAACCACCTATAAAAGTTTAATTCTAATGATTTTTTTCTTTTTCTGGGGGGGGGTGGGGTTCACTGGTGGGGTGATGGTAGTGTCCTAAATTGCCTCCAAAAGTTACAGTGGCATGACTTTTAAGGGGGGCTATAAAACAACCCCCTTTAAAATTCACAAGAATCAAACTTTTGTAGGTGGCTTTAGACACGCACCCCCCCTCCCCTCTATGCTCCCCCAAAAAGTCATTAAAATTGAATTGTTAGAGCTGGTTCAAAATGAGCGGCTCCAAATATTCGATTCTCATGACTTACACTTCCAAATGTTCAATTCTCATGACTTTTTACTATTCACATTTTTTTTTTGGGAGGGGGAGTTCAAAAATCGCCTCAAAAGTTAAATTCTCATGAATTTTAGGGGGGTTTCTAAAAAAAGCCATGAAAAATGTATTTTTTGGTAGTCATATAAACCAACCATAAAATTCACAAGAATTGAACTTTTGGATGTGGCTTTGGACACTCCCCCCTCTCCCCCCCTATGCTCCCTGGAAAAGTCATTAGAATTGAACTTTTAGAAGCGGTTGTTAAATGAGTGCCTCCAAATATTCAATTCTCATGACTTGCACGTCCAAATGTTCTTCTTGTGACTTTTTCTTCTTCATCTTCTTTTTGGGGGGCGGGGGGGGGGGGGGTTCAAAAATCGCCTCAAAAGTTAAATTATCATTAACTTTAGGGGAGTTTTCTAGAAAAAGCCATGAAAAATGTATTTTTGGGTAGTCATTTAAACCAACCCCCCTTTCCCCCTTCCCCTCCCCTCCCCCTCCTCTCCCCCTCCCCTCCCCCTTCAAAAGTAATGAGAAAACAATTTTAAAGGGAGTTGTTAGGAATCCCCCACCACAAAAGGAAAGTTAAAATTTCATGGGGCCGACTGTGGGGTTTAAAAACAACCATAAAAAATTATATTTAGGGGTAAAATTTTTGAAACCCCTCCAAAACTCATGAGAAAATACTTTAGAGGTGATTATTAGAGAACCCCATGAAAAATTTCAAATTTTCATGATATTTGAGGGGATTTTCGAAAACCACCCCTTAACCCCTAAAACCACTTTTAGAGGCGGTTTTGGCAAAATCGCCGCACCCCAAAGTGTTCTTTATTCATGATTATGTTGGATTAATGGTTTTAAGTTATAATTTAAATGAAATTTTACATGCATGTGTATGTTTGCATTTGTATTTATGATGATTAATTGAGTTTGCATAAACTCTTATTGTCATGTTTATTGACATTAATCCCAATGAGGAATTGTATTATTAGAGCTATACAATGTGGATCTTATTCTAATTAGATGTTTGGATACATACCATATTGGCATCAGAGATACAATCAAAGTGCATTGGATACATTCAAAGTGCATTGGGTGCAGCATGGATGTTAGGTACATTAGAAAGTGGTTTTAGAGTATAAATTTAAGTTACTTTATTTGGAGTATCCTAACAACTCAAAAGTGTTATAGAAGTGGATGTATATGTAATGGAACAATATATGAAGTGGATGTGTATGAAAAGAATCTCCAATTAATCACAATGGATCCTACAATAATAGCAGATATAAGTACTGCACAACGAATTTGATTGTATACTCTCCACTTCTAGTACAAGCTCTAGAAAAATTATGGAATCTGGTTTTGAATAACTGAACTATGAAGAAACTGGAGATGGAGCTGAAGCGGGAGAAATTGTTATATCTCCAAAACCAATTGTTGCAGGAGCAGCAGCAAATGAGCCAAACTCGCTCATCATCCGCCGGTCTCCGCTTCTGTGAACCGCGCACAAGCGGGGCAAGTATACACCTGCACAAATTATAAATATAAATAAATCAATCATGGGTTAGTTTTAGGTATAAAACCCATACATATATTCATAGTTGCAGGTATCTCTCATGTAGGTATTACTATTTTACATGATGAAGATAATAATTACCTTCCCCTGCGGCAAGATTGAAGTAGAGGTCGATGATGTTGGGGCAGTTGTTGTAGCAGCGGGGACAGCATAACTTCTTTGTGAAGCCACCTTCTGCTAGAGAATCAGTGGACATCCCCACTGTCATCCTCTCCACCCCACATGCGTTCATGCATTCATCTGTTTCTATCAATTCTTTCATATTCTCCGCAATAATCTCCGATGTCTGCACACCATCAATTACCCAATTAACTAATTAGACCAACATAATAGAAATTAGAAGGTTGGGCAAAGGCAATACTTCACATAGAATATATATGTGAGATTAATTCATGGAGAATGACCTAAACTGACCTGGCATTCATACTGCACATTGCCATTCCTCAAGATGGACTTCTCAAGCACACAACGTGCTCCAGAAGACGACACAGAAAAAGCGCAAACCTCCACGGGCACTTTCTCGCATATTATGCCCCCTGATCATTAATCAATCGAACAGTAAGTAATCTATAAATTAAAAGATTGTTTTATCCATGACTAATTACTATGATCTCACGATAAGAAAAGGATTAACCAACCTAATTACAAATTCTCAATGGAAATGGCCAACATAAATTGAGATCAATTGTACATACCATAAACAACTTGCAGACTTATAACTGAAATAAGGGCTGATACTGCCAAAAGAAGCCTCCCCACAGTCATTTCTGTATTGTTCTGAATCTTGGTTACCACTGTGTTTTCTCCGCTAAAATGAGGACGTTAATTTGTATAATAACCAGAAACTATGTTAATGTGATTCAGAGAAGAAATGGAAGAAAATGGGGAGGATAGTATTAGGAGATGCGTGAATATTGATGCTTATGCGCCTGTATGATCACTTCTTCATTGCCCCCTATATATATAGAGGGTGGGTAACGAGTGGAGAGCAAACAACCAATTGCAATGAGACATTTCAAACGCCGCAGCCGCGTTGCAGTATCGGGCGGTGCCTGGTGCAATTTCCACCGGATTTCCCTGCAAATATTCTTAAAAAATAAAAAAAATGCGTGGAGATTATCAAAAAGAAAGTCTCTGGAAACACCGCCATTGAATGACGTACAGACTTGCTGTACGCATTCACATTGTGTTTGGTTGGAGTAGGAGTTGGTGTTCCGCGGTTGCACGCGACCGGGTACGACGAAACACAGGTGACAAACGGTACTTCCAATGATTGCGTCATTTGCCAATTCACTGAGTAATGTGGTGTTTGATTTTATTCGCCAGGCAACGTTTTGGTCCAGTATCCGGCAAAGATTTTTTAAAAATCTGGCAAAGATTTTTTAAAAATCTGGCAAAGATTTTATCAGAATCATGTTTACAGTTGTTAAACTTTAGTATTTTGAGTGTCCTAAAAGTTTTTGGTACTGCTGAATCCATTTTCACTATCAAAAATGGATTCCAAATACTCCAACTACCTGATTTCTTGAATTTTAATTGCTTGGATTCCGGCAAAAAACTGTCGTCTGAGCTATTTCGTTGCCTGAGTAGACAGCTCCATTTTATTCAAGGCATACTTAAACATATTTCGTACCCCGTAATCTAACTAAACAATTCCTCGGCTTCTATAAACATGTCAATTCCTTCACCTCTATAAACAACTCCTATTTAGTACAAAATTCTACTTGCCAACCTAATTCCCTCTTGTTTTTTTTTCTATGTATTTTTTAAACCTTAAGTTTTTTTTGGAATTTAGCTAATTTTTCTTTTCTCTATTTTTCAATTTTATTGTTTATATTAAGTTTGTGATTATATATATATATAAATTCTTGTTAAAAACCCTCATTAAGAACCTTCTGATTTCAACCATCATTACTAAATTCTAAACAATTTTGACCCAAAAACCTAAGAGATAGACTACGACTTTTCTCCCGAATGTTTTAAATGTAAACGTGCCGTGTACAAGTGTATGCCGAGATAAGATCGTGTGGAACGTGGAGCAGGATCTGAACATTTCAAATGTGCTTGACTTGACTTACTAGTTTGTAGGTGAGTTAGAGTCATATATTTCAATGTGCAAATTGTTTCTCAAATTTGATACGAAGAGTTATATTTAAATATTAAAATATGCAAAAAGTTTCTCCAGTTTAATACGAACTTTCCCGGAGTCGTAAAGTTTTATTTAATTAGAAAAATCAAAATTTTCAACATTCTCTTAGTGCACACGAAGAACCCATCTTAATCAGCCCCTGTGAACCAGTACCTTCGATGAGGGTTGTTTGAAATAATTGATAATAGTGTAATTTAACAATATGAAGTTTGTTAAAGTAAGTTAATTATTTCAGTATGAAGAGTTTGTGGTGGATGAATTTAGAGAGTATGTGCATGTCAAGTTATATTAAGTGAGTTTTTAGTGCAAAAATTTTAAATACTTTTTATTGGATTTATTATAATCAAGTAATGTCAATCAAGTTTATGTGATAATATAGAAGAGCCTCAACTCTTGTTTTATTTTGTGTGAATTAAATTGCGTTTCTCCTCACCACTTTTACAACAAAGTTTAAATAGATGTTATTTATTTATAATATAAATAAATTAATATAATTATATTAAAAATAATTGATATATGTTATTATTAAATAATTATAAACAAGTAAATAATATATTTATTTTATCAATATGAATATTTGGAAAAATTAATTTTCTTTTCTATTTCTTCTAGAGTATTAGATAAGTAAATCATTGAGGTGCTTTGAGTACTATAAAATTACTCATGAACGATGAATTATTATAATATTGTTAATATCATTTATCCTTCGCTCATCCTTAAAAACTCATGGTTTTTGACAATTGAAATATGCTACTATGTGTTGAGCACTCCAGCTCCCCATGGGTCAACATGCTCAACAAATAAGACTAATAATTCATTTTAGATTTTTTGAAACAATATGCTCACCCATCAAACACTCTTCTTTGCTACAAAAATTTTCTTAAGACTTTTCCAACCCTCTCATCATTGTCAACATTAACTAATTATAAGATGAGATCTTACATTGAAAACACTAACTCTATGCTTGGTGAAATTGTCTTTTTCCAATGATGGTATCTTTGTTTCTTGTGAGTAGTATCTTTCTTCACTCTTGAACAAGTATTCCTCTCTATGCATAGAAAGACAAAATCCCTTCACAAATACCAAATCTAGTTAATTCTTGTTATAGAAAGGTTGACAACCCTTAGACGATGAATAATTGAATTCCCTTCACAGTATTGAATTCACTTCCCTTCACCAATACTACTACATGCATACATATTTATTCAAAGGTTGTAACAAATGAAATGGGCCTCAAGAGGAAATCAACCAACTTTTATATCTAATAAAGGAGTAATACTCCACAATGTGTCATTAATGAATAAATATAAGGTTCATACATTCATTTATTTTTTGGCTGCTTACAAATGCTCACTTTCGTTGCAAGTTGTTTTTTCCATATAAGATAATTTCCACTAAGAGTCTTCTGAAGAAGATGATACTTAAAAAATTGGCAATGGGGTTAGCACAAATTTGTTTTTAGGAATATGCACATGTTCATCATTTCCTAGCATCAAAATTTTCTAGGCCCCTGTCAAAGCTACCAAGTCACAATTAGGTTTCCAATGGTAAGAATGTGTATGCATTCTTAAGAGAACACACATGTTTTTAAGAGATCACTTCATTAAGGGAATTTTGAGGTCTAAAAGAGCCTCCTAAGGAAAATAATAAAATAATAGTTATAATAATGAAAAAGGAGATATGAATTTAAAACAAAAAGGAAATGAAACCACTTTTTTATTATATTTTTGGCTTATATCCTTATAGGTTTACTCAAATGTTAAGTATAGACACCTATTGGATGCAGAATTAAATTCCACATCCAACAAGTGCCTACTCTCCATACTTCTGAGAAGACCCACAACGAAAATAATTGACGACACACATTTTTTTAATGTATCTTCAATCATTTTCGATGTGGGTCTTCTTAGAAGTATGAAAACTGGGTACTCGTTAGACATAGAATTTAATTCCGCATCCAACGAGTATCTATACTTAACATTTTAGTAAACCAATAAGGAGATAAGTTGAAAATACAATTTTAAAAAATAGATTTCTTTTTCTTCCTCTAAAAAATGTTCCACTTGAAATGAAATCATCATCCTCAATATTATTAGTTCTTCTAAAGTTAATTTTGTTAGTACATATTTTGTTTTGAAACCAAGTTTTACCTCAAAATTCTCCTAATAACACTATCATGAATTAAAAATAGAAAAAAATCATGTCCAATTAAAACATATTTCTTTGATAAATCACTCTACATGTTTTGGCGAACATTCACTGAATTAAGAAAGAAAATCCAGGAAGGTTGAAAAGAATTTGCCCTTATTTAATTACATGTAAAAATTTTAATTTATTTTAATTTATTTTAATTTATTTTTTTATAATTTCAATGCAAAAATAAATATTATGACATAAATAATTAATATGGAGTTTCGACAAAACACCATCTACATCATACGACGTGTTTAATATTATTTCATTGTGAGTTTCAGTCCGTAAACCATGAATTTAATATCATATATTTGTTTAATAAGTGTTTTGACCTTTGCATTAGTGGGAAAGTGGAGATACATGGACTTTTTATGAAGTTATGTGGCTTCCCCATTCGTGTAAAATATAATTTGTAAATTTCAGTTATGCAAGGGAACATTGTCATTCATTTTTCCTTGGGGATTTTCTTGTGGCACAAGTATGAATGAGTAAATAAAAGAAAGTTTTTTTTTGGCATGAAATTATATGAAAAATAAGATTATATTACAGAGTAGTAAATGAAATGATAGTTGAGAATTCTTGGAGTTTTATGCGATAAGATTATATCATAGAGTAAATGGAATGATAGTTGAGAATCATTGGAGTTTTATGTGAAGAGAACTCTGAGGCAATTTTTTTTGGAGCCTTGGAGAAAGTAGGATAGTTTGAGGAAATGTATGATAAAGTATGAGATCTTATTCTTTGGGATGTGGAGATTGATGGGAAAAATAATTAGTGGATTGGGATAGTTGTAAGAGTTTATATATCATGAAATTCTCAAAAATTTGGTCATATGAAGAGAGATATATCCAACCATAAGTGAATTCAAACTTGTAGATTTATAGCCACACCTTTTTAGTGGCCTTGATGCAAATAGAGTAAAAGAAATAGAGATCTTATGGTTAGGTGTAACATCATTTGTATCTAATAAATAGTTAATTCCTAAATAGGTTAATCCCTAAACATACAACTATTTTGATTTATTCATTATTATGTTGACTTAATATTTTTTTACATGTTTATGTATATACGATATTGGTATCAAAGTTAAAATAAGAGTGAAGTGGGTGTAGTATGGATATTTAGATACATTACAAAATGGTGTTAGACAATAATTTTAAGTTTGTGGGAGGAATTTGGAGTACCCCACCACCTAAAACATGTCATTCAAGTGTTTGGGTATATAAGAGAGCGGTATCAAAGCAAAATAAGTAGAATTTTTGTGGTTTCGAGAAGCACCTTAACTTCTTGGATAGGTTACAACAAAAAGTACAATAAAGCCTTGGGAATCTAAAAAATATTTGTAGGCTCAAACAGAGTGAAAGATACATTAAAAAATCACATAGAACCTTTATACATGGTTTTCATTCTTTGAATGGGATATGGTTGTCATTGATTGGATTTTGGAAATAGGTATCAGTATAGGGGCCTAATCCATGATCAACAAGAGAAACAACAACCTTACATAGGAAAATTAACCCTCTAGGTCCTAAGCATTGTGATTAAGGCATCCAATCATGAATAATACCCTTTGTTTGGGGTCTTTGATCCCCCAAATGGTATTTGAGGTACTATTAGGTGGTTTTGCGTTCAAATATTTGGGCTTACAAACATTGATTGTTCCTAAGAGAGGAAAATAATCCCGAATGATACAAATTTTCTTTTCATACATGTAAAGGTGATGGAGTTTTTGCATAGTATGAAATTTCGTATGAAAAACACTTTTGCATTGTTATTAAACTTGAATATTAAGAATAAAATCGATAAAATTTCTAGATGCGTAATATTTTTATCATTTAATTCCATATCATGCATTAATTCCTTCATATTAAAAAAATTTACACAACGACACTTTTGATACCTTTGGAAATTAAGATCGATATTGGATGATATATTTTTTAGATATTTTCACATACATATGTATGTATGCAATTATTATTTTTGTATGTATGTATTTACTTATTTTTTATTTAATTTAATTTAGTGTTATTTAAGATGAGATTGAGTTGTATCTTTTTATATGTAATTAAATATTTTCATTGATTTGTTGTTGAAAACTTCTACTGATATTACACTTTACATGTATTGAAAGTTTCCATAGTATGAAATTATATTGTTATTAACTAGCCCATATCCATTTTAAACTTGAATCTATCAAGCACTTAAAGGGATCAACTTTTAAAGGTATAGTTTTTTATCGTTTAATTCTATGTTATGTATTAATTCCTTCATATTAATAGAATTTACACACTAACAAGTTTGACACCTCCAAATGCTTGGTATATCTCTGCTTAAGATGTATCTTTGTCGGTTTAATGTATTTTAGATGTTCACATACATGTGTATGTATGTAGTTATTTAATTTTTTATTTAATTTAATATAATGTCATCTAAGATGGAGCTTACTTGTATATATATATTTTTTTAATGTAGCATTATGTTCATTGGTTTGTTGAAGACAATTTCTATGAGATACTACATTGTAAAAGTGAAAGAAATTTTATATAATATAAAATTATATTATGATTAACTAATGTAAATCCATCTTAAAATTGAATTTATCAAACACTTACAAATATCAATTTTCTTTAGATATTATCTTGAGCTTACACATCTTATATATAATTTAATTTTAATTAATATAATTTTTAATGATAAAATTAACTTTTATTTTTCTAATTTTTTGATATAACATTATATTCATTACTTAAATCATCATAACTACTGAACACATTAAAATTGACCTTGTCACACTTAATACAATAGTGTACATTATTAATACTTTTAAGTTTATGTAAATAAAATAAAAAAAATGGAAATATTTTTTTCTTCGTGTTAAAATAAATTAAAAAATATAATTTTTCTTTAAAAATTATATATATTTTTTCATCTCTTTCTTAAATTTTATTATTTTAATGTTTTATCTTTTTATTATATTTTTTACTCGATTTTCTAATTTTTACCATAAAGTATAGTTTTGGTAGTGTTTTTTCCTTCTTCCCCTCCTTTCTTTTTTTCCTTCATAATCGTTTTAACCTTCGCTATAAAAAAATATAATTCATTAATATCATCTTATCTATGATTAGCTTTTACGGAATTTTAATTCAGTACAACCTCTGTATTTAGAGATTGAAGTGGTTCATCTAATGAGAAATGAGTGGTTAGACATAAACCCAATTCGGCCTCCAAAAGTGAAAAATGGAGCAAATATAATCAGAAGTCCGCTCTTACACGCGACCGGGCCCGACTATCCAACGTGGGTGACAAACGGTACTTTACAATGATTTCGTCATTTCTCAATTGACTTAGTGCTGTGGTGTTACTTTTGAACAAAACTTTGAATCAAGGCGAACTTTAACGTCTTCTGTACAACCTTCTAGATGCCGACCTAATGCAATATTGGTCTCTTTTGGGGGACGTTTTCTAACTATTAGATTTTCGTGAGTTTTTGCTGACTATTAAATAGTTTTGGAGTTTATGATTGGAATGTGGTGAAAATATTTTTCATAAATTTTTTAATTTTATTGTTAAATTAGTTTTTTAATTGTATATATGAATTTATAAGGTAATTTAATTAATTCACAAATTAAATTTGGGTTTACTAAACAATTCACAACTCAAATTTGTAATTTCAACAATTTTAACTCAAAAAATACCAAAAAAAACTTTTAAAAAATTAACAGATAGACTACCACTTTTCTTTGGGAGGTTTTAAATGTAAATGTGCTCTGTACAATAGAAGAGCTCTTGTGGCACGTGGAGCGAAATCTGAATATTTCTAATGTGTTTGCTGTACAATGTGCTCGATTTGACTTACTAATTTGGAGGAAAGTTATATTTATATATTTCAATATGCAAATGTTTCTCAAATTTAACAAGCACTGCACGAAGTGGTAGTTTCTGTCGGATAAGAAAGTGAATGCATGATGGTGTTGTGTGTATTGTGTTGTTGCCCTCGTAGGACCAATGAGTACTGCAACCAGTGAGTAGCGTTGCAACCACAAAAACGTGCTTCAAGCAACTAAAAATGTGCATCCAGCAACTAAAAATGTGCGATCTCGGTACCTCGTCGGCTTTCCAAGAAAATTTCCAGGCCACAATCATCGGCTTTCCAAACAAATTTCTAGGCCACGATCATAGGCCTTCCAAACAAATTTCTTGGCCACAAAAACAAGGCTTCCTCTGCCAGCTCCATTGCAATTTCTTAAGAATTTGTCAATTTCCCTGTTGTAGGGAAACATTTTTACAAATTCCTCAGAATGGTGTTGGACAAGAGACTTGATCAAATGTAGGGTATCAGAGAGTTGTTTAGGGAAGCTAAGGTCATAACCTATCAAAGTCGTCCCAAGGGCTGAGAATGCAAGGCTTGTACTGCAGGTACGCATAGGAATTCACAGAAAGCAAAAGTTTTATTGGGTCTAACACCCTGGAAGTTGGACTTGACCTAGCAAGCCCTAAAACAACTACATTCCACGATAAAAACATTGCAAGAGGTACAATGCCACCACATAAAATAGCTTTTCGAACCTCATATGGATCTCTTCCCATGACCTTGCATATAAAAGGAGTTATCACATGAAACCCTAATGTAAGCACAGTTACAGGAATAACAGGCGGAAACCATGCAACGTGTTTGAAATATTTCCAGATAAAATGTCTCTTTAACAATACTCCAACCCCTCTAAGCCCTGAAATGGATGTAACCATCAGAACGCATAAACCCCCATTCACTCCATCAATTACATTGAAAGATGCCAAGGTTATAATCCACCCCACCATACCCAAAAACAAAAGACAAGACATGAAAGGAGGCAAAAAGGGCAACCACTGTTGAACAAGGGAACCGAGACCAGCAATGCAAGCAACCAAAAGAGTATAGTTCAACATTGCATAAATTACTGCAACAACAATTCCCATATTGTCACCCAATGTATGCATCCATAATCATGTAAAACTCACCTCATCCAATCCTTTCTCTTCCATGACTGCACAACCGATCTCTGCGACAAGCAAAATAGAAGCAATGACATAAACCCATGAAGCCAAAATTATCAAAGTTGATGGAAAGGGACCTGCCTTAATTGTTGCTGTGGGCAAACCCAATATTCCAGGTCCTATAGCAGTGCCCATGATCAAACCCATTGCAGTCCAAAAATCACTTGAATATCCTGAATCTCCTTTGGGTTCTTCTTCCTCATTCTTATCGGTCTCTAGAGTTGTTACATGGGATTCAACTTTGGTTCTAAACAGATGTGCTGATGAGCTACATATATTCGACTTTGCATTGAACAATGGTCGACAGATTTCTTTTCTACTCTCGAAAGGAGTTGATGATAGATAACATGAAGGTCTTTCTTTCGTCCTTTGGCAAGAAGAAATAACCTTCCTCTATGGGTGTGATGCCATCTCCTACAAACACTATACTGGAACAACAACTGGGTCTAAAAGAAATAAAAAACTGGGTCTATACCCAAGTAGGGCATAAAGCGGCGAGCTTTTAAGAGGTGAAGGTGGTGATATGCGAAGGTCCTATACTAGCAGGTGGGTAAGGTAAACGTAGACATATTTTGACACGTAAAATAACCAACTGGTGGTAGGTGGGTAGGATAAACGTAGACGGATTTTGACACGTAAAATAACCAACTGGCAGGTGGGTTGGGTAAACGTAGACGGATTTTGACACGTAAATGGAATGTGCGTAAAATGCAAATAGATTGAAAAAGAAGTGGCAACAACCATAAAATTTAATAGATTGAAAAACAAAGTGAATACACTTATCAAGTTAGGTTCGATTAGTTTGAAAGTTGGGATAGTTGTGATATAGCATCCATAACTATGTTTTGGGCACTAAAATAGAGGTCATACCTCTTTCATAGGATACGCATGTAAGAAACACATTTTAATTTTATAATGACTTATGGTTTTACTATAATCAAACGTCAATTTTAGGCACTAAAAGAGACCTCTCTCATAGCATGGCGATTTAGGCATCACATTTTAATGACTTAGTATCACAAATTAAACCATGGAAGAAATCAAATTTTGATCATAATTGTTGGGCATAAGCATGGTGTATTTAATTAGTGTTATATGTGAAGGTTATTGGGATGTGATAACTTAGTACATGCTTTATTTTTTCACATACATTTCCTAGGGAAATCCATAGGGAAATTCCTCTTATTCCAAGGATGGTACTGAAGGTAAATTGGATTCTATAAAAGCTCAAAGTTTTGACATGTCACTTATGGGAATAAAGGTAAATTGGATTCCATACAAGCTCAAAGTTTTCACATGTCACTTATGGGAATAAAGGTAAATTGGATTCTATACAAGCTCAAAGTTTTCACATGTCACTTATGGGAATAAAACCTAAGTGGAGAGAACAATCCTCAATAACAGAATTACTTAGGCTAAACCCAATTGATTGGTACATGTTGCTATAGCAACTATTTAGACCTTTAAAATGCTCTTTTAAAATCTTCAAAAGTATTAAAAAAAAAACATTGTACATTAATGTAAGGATTCTATACAAGCTCAAAGTTTTGACATGTCACTTATGGGGATAAAGGTAAATTGGATTCTATACAAGCTCAAAGTTTTGACATGTCACTTATGGGAATAAAACCTAAATGGAGAAAACAACCCTCAATCACAAAATTACTCAAGCTAAACCCAATTGATTAGTACATGTTGCTATAGCAACTAGTTAGACCTTTAAAATGCTCTTTTAAAATCTTCAAAAGTATTAAAAAAAAACATTGTACATTAACGTAAGAGACATCACAAAGTGTAAAAACAAATTCAATAATGAAATCTTTACAAGGATTTATAGGGAATGAAGAATATGTAAATTTCTTATGTATATACAAAAGTTTCACACTATATCTAAATCTATAGCTGGTCTAAAGGATTATTTATTACTCATTTACATTAATAATTAAGTATGCACGTGGTAAAATCCCACCTTAATCATTTAACCCTACCCCATTAATACTAATAAATAATTAGAGTAGAAAGAAAAAAATTAATAATAACAAAATGTTCAATCAAATTTACTCGCATGTAAAATAAAATAAATCTTTGGGGCTAGGGTAATGTGTGTACCTACCATGAGACACCTCGGAGTGGTAGAAAAACCATGACGAGAGGAGTTCCAGACTTGGGTTTGCCTTCCTAATTGCATGATTTGTCCTACTGCCACACAAAAAGATGGTTGAACTACACAGTGAGAAAATGAAATTAGATTATATTAATTTAATCTTAAATATTGAGTTTGCAATAGAAAATGCTAAAGTCACACTTAATTCAATTATCAAAACAATAAATTATTATAGAATAAGAATTTACAGGGGCTACTTTTAATACACCAAACTAAATTAGGGGAGAAAAAAAATCCATACAAGACTATGAAATGATGTTCAGAATAACAATTCAATCAACATCCAAGGAAGCCATTAAGGAATCCATCATAAAATAACAACTCAATAAATATCTAAAGAAACCATTAATTAAGAAGGCATTAAAAAGGCTATTCCACCCTGGCCTATAAAAGAATGAGTCAAGTCACAAGACTTTGTTTATACATCAAACAATTGAAAAAGAATTATTATAAAACAAATCAATATCTTATTATTTGAGCTATAATTTACAATTAATCATACATTAATTTGAAAAGTATTCAAAATAATATTTACTTGCAAATGCAATAGATAATTAATAATTAAAAACAAACCAAACATGGGTGAACTTCACTTGTTGGCTGGTTAAGGAAGATGATCATATGCAAGTCTGAAATAATGAAAAGCAAGTTCCTACTCATCTAGTTATGTGTTGTAAAGATCAAGATGGAAAGGAAACTTGAATGAGAAAACGCAACAATGACCCCGAGACGAGACTAGAGGACAAAGGAATAAAACACAACGATATATTAGGAGCCCGAGATGGAAATTGGTTGGAAGTTGCGAGAAGAGATGGATGTCATGTCAAACTACCCTGAAAATGTGTCAAAAAAATGAATCCTAATCCAATCAACTAAAATTTTTAACCTAATCGATTGCAAATTTGAAATTCTAAATCATACAGAACTTGAAAAGAAATTTATAAACAGAAGTCAAGTGTAGAAATCCAAATCCATATCCAATAGCATTAGAGGTCGGACCAGTTTCTCTTAGCTAGTTCCAGTTTCGAGATAAGAAAGACCTTCTACTATGAAAAGCTAATGCGGGAAGCCCGAAACCATTAGGTCCTTCGTCTGTATCGCATATACAAGCACAACACTAACCCTTGTTACACAAACATCAAGAGAAAATCGACATTACATTTTGAGATAAAATATATCACTGCTATGTACAAAATACCAAAAAGATGGCACTATAGTAAGGAAAACATGGCATACAGAGAATACATTTTGGGTTTGGCAATTTGTAAGGCATAACTGCCTAGTTTTGTGGTTTTGGGTGCAATTAAGCGGCTCTTCCAACCAACTCCAAAGAAGTGCTTTCACCCTGGAAAAACTTGTCCTCCCACAGCAAGCTCCTGCACCTGCATAAGTTGGAAGTCACAGAAAACAACTGTCATCTCCAACAACTTGCGCGCTCTCTCCCAGAAATGTAATTTTAGGATATGTTTCTAAAAGATTAAAATTCTAAATTGAACTGAAGCACGGAACTCTAAAAGAAATTTTAAACGCCACAACAATAGATAACAAAAATGTGGCACTGCACTCCATTAAGGAAAGTAGAGCATACCTTTTGGGTTTGGAAATTTGCACAAACTTGGCAGCTTTCTGGTTTTGGGTGTAACTAAGCGACTCTTCCAACCAACTCCAAAAAAGTGCTTGCATCATGTACAAACTTGTGTTCTAAAAACAAGCTCTTGTGCAAGCTTGTGCTATGAGAGCAAGCTCCTGCACATGCATAAGTTGGAAGCCACAGAAAACCAAATATCATCTCTAACAAAGCACAATCTCTCCCATAAATGTAATCTTTGGTTCTATTTCTGAAAAAATGAAATTCTAAATCAGATTCAAGTACAAACCTCTAAAATAATATTTATATGCCACAACATTATCACAATTTTCTCTTCTATTTGTTCCAAGATTTGAGTGCTCCAATCCTGCTGTAAAACATCGGTGAATCACTGCTCTGTGCAAAAATAACAAGAGAAAATAAGCATTACATTTATTGATAAGTTTTATAACAAAAGGAGCACTGCCCTTGAATTAAAGAAAGCACAACTTACATCAAATATTTGGGGTTTAGAAATTTGCAGGGGAGCACTGCACTTGCGGTAAGTAAAGTACAACATACATCAAAGATTTGGGGTTTGCAATGCACTCTGTATTAAATGCAGTTGCTGTAAGGAAAGCATAGCATACATCAAAGATTTGGGGTTTGCAATGCACTCTGTATTAAATGTAGTTGCAGTAAGGAAAGCACAACATACATCAAAGTATTGGGGTTTCACAATTTGCAGGGAAAAACTGGGCCGTTTTGTGGCTTTGGGCGCTTAAGCGACTCTTCCAACCAACTCTAAAGCAGCCATTGCATCTTGTACAAACTCGTCCTCCCACAACAAGATGATGTTACCAAGTTGTGCTTCGAGCATTCGACAGCAAGTTATGCATATGCAGAAGTTGAAAACCACAGAAATGCAGATGTCATCTAATCACAAATTTCACGCTCTCCGGAAATTTTCATATTAAGTTCTATTTTGAAACCAACGCTAGGAATGTCCGTAAAATGCAAATATGCGAAATTTTTTCAGACTTTGGCTTAAAAAAACATTGGTTAACATTTTTTTTTTTTTCCCATCTTTGAAACTTTCACTATTCTTAAAATAGAATCTGAAACCTTCGCTATTCTTAAAATAGCATGTAGGTTAAGTGACCCTTCCCAATAAGAGGTCGAATTTCGAAGTTTGTTTAAAATTGAAGTGAACAAACAATTCTGATTGAAACTTTGGTTAAAGACTAAAAACCGATGAGAAAAATTAAGTCAAAGCATGATTAATAGCTAGTCAGCGATCAATCGATCACTATAGTCTAGGCAGGGACTAATAAGAAATTTCATGGAATGGTAAGGTTTTACTTAATTAACCAGAACTATGTTTTCCACATTTTCTTATTGCATAAGATGGACACATCTCAATTACTCTCCCCTTTGAACAAGTCATCTCGATGACAGTATGTTATTGTGACATAATTGCTAATACTTTCATATTAACAATATGAAGAAGACATATATATAATTTGTTAGGATTTATTTATAATATTAATAAATTAATATAATTATATTAAAAGTGAGTGATATATGGTATTATAAAATAATTTATAAATAAGTAATTTATAAGGTATTTATTTTATCCTTTGATGAGGTGATGGAACCATAAAAAAGTGTGGTGAATGTGCAGTGTACAAAATTTGTCTGAATTCCATGCGTCTATTGAATACTCCATAATGGTCTTGGGCATCATTAATACCTAGCAAGTGGGCACTATTCCCACTAGGTGCATCGTTAAATTTCATTTGCAATATGGAAAGGCTCTTACTTTATTGTGTTGAGCGATGAGGTGGGGGTCGGTAGAGAATTTGGGTTTTAAACAGTGGTTTTCCCGACAATGGTCATGGCTCTGGGCAAGTGAGAGATGTGCAATATGGACAAGCTAGGAGCAAGGTGAGATCTCGTCCTGGGGAGGCCCGTGGGATCTTGAGACAACGAGGGTGGTTGCAGAACTGTGGCTCCACTAGGGTCTTCTGATTTTGTTGTTTGTGCGTCTAGATCTACCCATGGAGCTCAAATTGGGTTCTGGGCTGTGCCACTGGTTTCGCAATTTGTGGTTCGGCTACAGTTTGGGTTCGTGGTGGGAGCAACTTCAAGTCAGTTCCATATATATTGGAAGGGGAGGTTCTGTGACAATTGCCTCTTGTTTTCCCTCTAGCTTAGTGTTTTTCCCAACTCTTTTCAGGAGGGGTGAAATTCACGTGTGTTTGATTTGGGGCGGTGCAGAGGATCTCTGGAGCTTGAAGTATCAAGCCTCCAGTCTTGGGTCGCTAGAGTCTATTAATTAGTTTCGTGATTTCCTATTCACTAATAATTTATGTTCAATTTGGATTTTTCTTTCAAATAGGAGGTTATACCTTAGGACCTTTGGAAAGTGTTGCATTGGTCGATGTGGGTTTGTCTGTCTGTCTTTGGTTGTCTGCAATTTCCCTTGGCTCGCCTCAATGCCACACCAAGGGGTCGTCTGTGCCAAGGGGAGGGGTGTTGCTCCTCATCCAAAAGAAAATCATCAACATAATGAGGGAAATCACTCATCCTCTAATGATTCCACCAGCCGGGACACGGAGGAGGATGCGAAAATTTCCCCTACTCACTCTCCAAGGAAAGTTTTAGCTCTAGTCACCCTAGATACGATTGCAAACTAGCTGCAAAATGTCCAATCTAATATAGATATCATGAGGAACCAACGCTACGAGGACCAGAATGAACTGGTGGCTTATATTAATGATGTACAACATGTCCAGTATGAGATCCTGGATAATCTAGAAAGCCTTCGTCGACACCACCGACGCACCAACAATCACCTTTGCACTCTGGAGGCGAGGATTAAACATGCTGACTTCCATATTCATGATCATGCAACTCTGTTCACTTCTCCTCCTATTTTTCCACCCTATTCGCCTCCTTGAGAGGTTGTTTCTTATTGTATATGTGGCTCAATTTTGGTAAATGTATGGTATGGCCAATAGGCCTAGCGGAAATGAAATCTGGCACTGGGTGTAATTGTTTTCGTCCAATCCCTATGCTCTCTAAATCTGTCTGGCATGAGAAGAAAGGGTCTTTAGAGATGAATTTTGTAGTTAATTTCCTTTTGATAATATAATGCAAGCTTGTTTACCGACAAAAAAAAGAGGTATTTATTTTATTAGAAAGAATATTTGGAAAAATTAATTTTTGGTTTTTTTCTCAATTTAATGAAAATATTTTTGCTCTTAATTAATAATAAATTTTATTTTCTAGATATATTCTTAAAAAAATAATTTCTAGTGTCTTAGATAAGTAAATCATTGAGGTGTTTTGAGTATTAAAAAGTTACTCATGAACTATGGACTTTTACAATATTGTTAATATCCTTTATCCTTCTCTCATCTTAAAAAACTTATAGTTTTTTACTCTTGAAATATGCAACTATGTGTTGAGCACTTGAGTTCACCATGGGCCAAGAAGCTCAATAAATAAGACCAATAATTCATTTTGGACTTTTTGAAACAATACTTAAGGTATTTTCTTGCTCCCCAATCAAACACTCCTCTTTGCCACAAAATTGTGCTTAAGATTGTTCCAAACTTGTATTCATTGCCAGCATTAACTAATAATAAGATGAAATCCTAAAGTGAAAACACTAACTATATGTTGGGTGGAACTATCTTTTCCAAATTATGGTATGCTTTGTGTGCCTTATGGGTAGTATATTTGTTAACTCTTGAACAATTATTCCTCTATGTGCATGGAAAGATTGAATCCCTTCACAAGTACTAGATCTAGTTAATTCTTGTTATAGAAAATTTGATACCCCTTGATGATGAATAGTTGAATACCCTTCACAGTATTGAGTTCACTTCCATTTACCGGTATTGGTATATGTATACATATTTATTCAAAGGTTGCAACAAATGAAATGGGACTCAAGAGGAAATCAATGAACTTGTATATTTAATCAAGAACTAATACTCAACAATGTTCCATTAATCAATAAATATGAGGTTCATAAATTCATTTATTTTTTGGTTGCTTACAAATGGCCACCTTCAATAGAGGTAATTTTTTGGATATTAGATAATTTCCGCTGAGGGTTCTTCAAAGAATATGATACTTGAAAAAGTGGCAATGGGGTTAGCACAAACATTTTCTTAGGAACATGCACATGTTCGTCATTTCCTAGCATCAGAATTTTCCAAACCACTATCAAAGTTGTCAAGTCACTACAAGGTGGGCCATGGTAGGAATACACATGTAATATTAAGAGCACATACATGTTCTTAAGAGCCCACATCCACTCCCATGGGTTAAAAATATAAATGGGCCGTGCTCAACGAAAACATACTTATTCTGTTGATCCAAATGGAAAGTGGCATCCACCCATGGTGTTATCCAAGATAACCATTGAGTTTTTTTGAGTCAAGATGGTTAGGTTAGTTAGGGTTTAATAGGGTTTTTAAGTTTTTATTGTTTTTTAGAATAATCATGTGTATAAAATTCTTTAGGTTATTTTGTAACGTCATTATGAGTCATAGTGTATTTCATCATAAAGGGAAAATCAAAAATTCATGTCCCTCAAAGCTTATCTAGTTATTATTATGAATTTGACACTTTTTCTAACTTTCACAACAACTCCAGTTCAAACAGGTCAGGGTTTGCTACGAAATTTCCTTACACTTTCATTAGGGGAATTTTGAGGGATAAAATGGGCCTCCTAAGGAAATTATAAAATAATAGTGGAAATAATAAAATAAGATTTGATTACATCATCAAATTTTAGAGGGAAAAAAGAAAAAATTACTTTTTCAACTCATATTTTCAACTTATCTCCCAAATATTTTACTCAAATTTCAAGTGGGAGCACTCATTGGATGAAAAATTTAATTCCTTATCTAAGGAGTACCAATGTTGCACACTTTCTATGGGTCCTACTACACAAAAAATGAGAAATAAATTAAAACCGTGATTATAATCACCTTTTTTTTTTATGTATTTCTCATTTCTTGTGTAGCAGGGTCCATCGAAAGTATCCAACATGGGTACTCATTGGATGAGGAATTAATTTTTTCATCCAACGAGTATTCTCGCTCGAAATTTGAGTAAAAAATTTGGGAGATAAGTTGAAAATACGAGTTGAAAAGGTAGTTTTATTATTTTATTATTTTTTAGTATGTTTACCCTTTTACTTAAAAAATGGTGAAACATCCCCCATGGTTGACATAATCATCTTGAATCCTATTGGTTCTTATAAAGTTTATTTTTTTTGTACATTTTTCTTAGGAGGCCCATTTGAGACCTCAAAATTCCCCTAATGCGTAGAAAATTTGCCTTCCCCAATGCATATTTCGCTACGAAACTCTATTTTTCTATTAATAGTACGTAAATGGTACATAAATTCAAAAAGGGGTATGGCTGGAGGTGACTAGAGCTTATTGGGTCATGATTGCTCCCTGTTGTCTTTATCCATCATTTGCAAAACACGTGCACCATATTGTTTCTCATTCATCTCGTTTCTTTTCCACCTTTTTTATAGATTTGTTGTCACAAATCGGTTCTCATCTCCTCCTTATGAGTTCTTATTGTTGTCTAAACATCGATATTGTTGTATTGTGGTCTATCTAGCTATCTCAGGGCAAGCTCTGCTAGTGTCAAAAGTCAGTTTTCAATCCCTAAAGTATTTTGCAGGTGTTAGGAAGCTGCTCACTACGTGTTGGAGCCATGGCAGCTTGAAGGAAACAGTATAAAGGAGGGTCTATGCTGAGGCATGAGCCCATGGACATGAGGGTGTTGGAAGAAGACCCCACATTCACCCAAGCATTTTCCAACATAGGGTGTCTTCAGTTCTGTAAAAAATTGCAGGGGTATCATAGGAATTTTCGAAGGATTTTTCCATTAAATTTATATAAACATGATCTAAAGTTGGTATATTGAATTTTGCAGTGTCACTTAACGCCATTTCTCAAGCCACAGAGATCCCCAGGTTAGGAGAATTATGGTTCAAGGTGCAGAAGTTCAAATTGTAGAATTGTGATGAGTTCCTAAAAGAAAAAAAAAAAGGCATTGATATGGCTTCAGGCATTCCTAGAACTTGCCTTAAAGAGTATTTTTCTAAGTTTCTGATGGTGATCCAGAAATACTTCACTTGTGAGGGTAGATTCCACATGGTTTATCAATACCATTTCAAATTGTTTCTACACTTCACGGGTAAATAACCCTTAGATATACCTCTCTATTTGTTTAGAAGCTTGGGAAAAATGGCTAACAAGGTTTAGGCCAAACCTGATACCAGTGACACATCTATTTTTCATCATGCTCTCTTTAAGTTGCTGGTGGTTGAAGAGTTAAATAAACTGAAAAGATATTGGGCCACATTTTCTTTTAAGTGGCCATGAATTTGATGTTGTCACTCCTAGGAAAACACAAAAATCCAAATCTAGTACTCGAAGGGAAGACAAGAAATATGAAGAGCCTGTAATTTATCATGAGGGAGAGATGGAGCATATAGTAGAGCCTATATAGCTTGAAGTTGAGCATGTGAAGCAGCCTTTGGTAGCAGAGAAAACTTCTACAAGTAGCCAAGTAAAAAATTATGCAAGTAGGGTCACTAGAAGCCAAAATGAAGGAAGAGGTAAGCTGTCAGATATCTTGGAGGCTGTTGAAATTAAATAAAACCTCATTGTGCAGCCTGTTGAGATCAAGGACGCAAAAACTCAAAAAAAAAAAGAGCCAGGAAGTTGGATTTTTCTCAAGAAGATTCAAGTTTTATTTTCAATCCTAGAAAACCTATCACAAGATCACAACAGCTAAACTAAAATATGCCTAAGAAACCATTAAAGGAGAAGCTGCCATCAGAATATGAGATACTAGAATTGCCTCTAGCAAAATTAGAATCTGTGAAAAAGAGGAAAGGTAAGGAGCCTGTTCAAGAGAAATGTGAAGTGGAGATATTGCAAGAACAATTGAGAGATTCTCGGAATGAGGTAATATATTCAAAATTTCTTTTTGAGGAATTGAAGAAAGACATATCAAAGCAACTGGAATTTTACAATGAAGTTGTTGATAAATCAGGAAAGTTGTTAAAGATGGCATTACCTCTACATAGAATGATGAAGCATCTATGCAAGAGAAATAGGTGGTCGCAAGTAGACGGGAGAAGGTTGCAGGGTCAAGTCAAGGATTTAGAAACACAAATGGAAATGATTCAAGATGAACTTTTGAATAGGGGCCTCAAATTCATTACTGTTACTGATGATGCTCCATGAATATGGTAAGACCATATTTTTTTTATACAATGAATAATGGTAATATACAAGCTTATATAGGGTTTTAGAAGTGTTTTGGAGGGAAAAGAATAATGAAAATGAAAAGTCTCAAAAACTAGGAACTTTTGTCACAACTCCCAAACTTGAAGGAAGAAATTTTCTATGAAACTACTATAGCTTTAAATTGAAGAAAACACCTGTTAAAATTTCAAAAATATGAGGGCTCAAGTCATGTATTTAACACATAAACCTTAGAGAAGACCCTGGAATAGTTAGAAAAGTCAAATTATAAGCAGAAGGGTGATTTTGGCATTTTCTACCAAACTGCTTGTACTTTGTTTTTTCCAGTGTTATGGAGTTTGATGATTTTTGGGCAGTCAAACAATGAAGAAATGGATAAACCACCAATCAAGAGAATAAACATCATTATCTCATTTTTCAAGGGGACAACTTAGCAGGTCAACCTCCATGTAGCTGACATCTCATCAAGTCAACTTATGATGCCAGCTCATCACTACAGCTCATCATCCTAGCTCAAGCCAACAAGGTATTTATCCCAGTGCATCAACTATCAAACACCTCAACAGTCAGTTGGGTTTGGTAAGGATGAATAGCATAGTCTGTTAGAGTTTTGTTAAAGTTATTAAACGTTCATAGATTCATTTTTGTATACAAACTCTGCCAAACAGAAAATATCCCTATAAACTCTCTATGTGATGCAATCCTACTAGAATTGGGTCTCTTTGTTAAGGTATCCAGTCTAGCCTAGGTGGCAGACTATTGTAAAGAGGCTTCAGTCTATAAATGAGGGAATTTTTCACTTTGAACAAGTTGATGAATGTTATGAGAGAGTTACCTATGTAAATTTTCTTTATCAACTAATATACATTTTGTAGTAGATTGTTTTACAACCTGAGATTCTGCTTGGCTTATGTGTTTGTATCTCTTCATTTTGTGTATTGTTATCAGTTTCATGATAATATGATTACTTGGAATTCATGATTAAATTCTCTGATTTCCTTCATATGTTGTGTTTGTTATAAAAGTATCTATTTAAGCCAATTTTCTTTAGCTTCCATGAATTTAATTATTTGTAAATTGAATTTTCCTCAGCTAAATCCATGCCTAATGGTGGCTATGATGCGCTCTTCCACCTTAATGAAAAAAAGAAAACACATAAAAATTGTGCAGATTTAACCATCTGCAAATTGAATTTCAGCTAGAATATTTCCTTGTTTCCTTTGATAGATCCCTCTCTGATTGGAAGGGCTAACTTCCAATCAAAAGTTGGTTGAAATAGTTATGATAGGTTGATAGTTGACATAGCCCAATTTTCTCTAGCCTGGTGATAACATTTCAACACGTTTGCCGAGAGTTTGAAATTTATATCATCCTGAGTGATTTTTTTCAAAATAACTGAGCTCTTGAAGGTAGTGGGAGGTTAGACCATTCGAAGGATGTGTTTCTACCTTGGTGACTCCGCTAGCATCTTCAACTTAAATGTGGATTCCAAGAGGATTCATACGAGGAGGAATCCAAACCCTGATCCACAAGAGATAGTTGATGATCTAGAGAAAATTCTCAGTGCTATTGGTAGCTCATCAAAATAAAGTATTCCATATATTGTAAGAGCTTCATATTTACCTTTTGGAGGTGTTCAAAGTTTTTAAGACATAGAGTTTGATGAAAATTTTGAAGAATCACTTTTTAGATCTAAATCAGAGAATGAATTAATATAAATTGTCTTAGATCTACAAAGGTTAGGAATTGATACCGCATCTGTTGTTTCAAAAGAAGACAAAGAAGGGTTTTAGGAAATTGTCACATCAAAATTATCATTAAAGTAGGATTCCTTAGAAAATCTAAAATAACTTGATCCTTTTGATTTCCTGTTGAGAAGAAGAGTTGGTGTCCCTTTACCTAAGTGGAGTTCTTTCGTTTCTGAGTTGAAAATTCTTGTCGCTCAATTTCCTAACATCACATCATCTTCCACTAATACTTCTCCTAGTTTGATAACTACTCCATCTGCTTCAATTTCAACTAGTACTATCACTGCAAGTATGGCTAGAGTTCCTCTCCCTCCTCCTCCTGCAAGCCCTGCTATATATGCCCCTCTTGTCCTGCCTGCCCTACTCCATGATCTCCCACAAGAATATTCCACTAAGATAAAGGCCTTTGGAGGTGAGGATGGAACAGAGCAACATGTTGACCAATTCAATGATTTTATAGAGCTAGAGGATGTAGATAATGAATATGTCAAAATGAGTTTTTTTTTTGCAAAGTTTTATTGGTGAAGTGAGAAAGTGGTTCAAAGCCTTAACCCCAGGAATTTTGCAGAATTGGGATCAATTGGAGGATGTTTTCTTGAGAAAATGGGGAAGTAAGGTAAATCCTGTTCAAGCCTTGATTGAATATAATAATTTGAAGAAAGCTAGTAATGATTCAATTCAAGATTTTTCAAAGAGGTTCAATAATGTTTATAATTATATTCCCGCTCATATAAAACCTCCCCCAGGGGATGCCCAATTGCATTATGATGAAGCCTTAAATTATTATTTTTCCATTTTGCTGACGCAAAGGGAATCTTCCATTTTGGATGATATGAAAAATGATGTTTTCAAGGTTGAGTTTAACATGGCTACAACAAAAAGGTCTAATATTGGAAAAGGAAGACTAAAAGAGGAATAAAAACCCTCTACATCTTCGGATGTGAAATTTGACACCATGATGAAAAATATGGAAAGGATTATGGATAGGCTATCTCTTGAAGCAATCCTCCTCCTGCTACACAACAAGAAACATAAATTAGAAATCCACATTATAGAAGACCTCAAATTCAGCAGAGACTAATAGAAAATAGAATTCAGCCTGATCAACAAGTTAGGCCTCCTTTACAGCAAAAATTAGTGGATGAAAAAGAAACATAGCCAAAAATTAAAGAGGATATCATTCACTATTTGGATGAATATGAAGTAGGGATGTTATTATCAAAATAGGAGCATGATGAATCTAGAAATGACATAGGAAATCATGAGACTGAAAAACAATCTGATTACTTGAAAGGTTATCAGCATGTTATTTTTGAGATGCAAAAACAATACAACCTTAGGAATATAAATGTTCCTATAGTAGCCAATAAAAATCAGCTTAAGAAGGATGTTCAAAAGGCTGCTGAACAAAACAAAGATACCCCTTTTGGAAAATAAATTCAAACAACACAACCAACTTTCAATTTAGAAAATGAAATTTCAAAAACCAAAATTGGTGTCCCTTTTGGTGAAATCATAAAAGTCACTGAATACAAAATTCAAATTGTCAAAATTCTTAATACTCAACCTGGATCCTCTGATATTCTAAATTTGTAAGAATATCATCCTACCATTTTCTTAGGACCAAGAGTAGAAGATGAGCAAAATGAGAAAGTTCCACCTTTCTACGTGAGCCTAAACATTCATGTCATGAAATTACATAATGCTATGTTAGATTCAGGGGCATATCATAGCTTAATTTCAAAGGTCATCATGGAGAGAATGGGTTTGGACACAACTAGACCATATAAAGACTTTTCTTCATTTGATTCCAAAAGGGTTCAATGTATTGGTCTAATCAAAGATGTGGTTGTTGGTTTAACTCAAGTATCTGTTAAGACTGTATTAATGGAAATAGTTGTAGTTGATATTCCTTCAAAATTTGGTATGCCATTATATAGATCTTGGGCTACCAAAATCAAGGGAACTATGCAAATGGACATGACCTATGCCACAATCCCAGTTTTTGGCAAGAAAATGAGGTTGTATAGAGAGTCTAGGATGGCATATATGGTAAAAAAACAAAGAAAAAATTTCTCAGTATATGCAGTGGAAACTGAGTTAGGATCCTCCATTCTTTTCAATGAAATCACTAATGAAGCAGAAAATCAGTAAATAGAAAAAAATCAACAAACAAAAAATCAACAAGTTGAAGAGGTTGACAGAGAGGGTTGGCAGCACATGAATTTTGATGGCACTGCTAGAAGAGAAGGAGCTAGTGCAGGTATTTCGATAATCATCCCAAGGGATGAGAGTAAGTTTTTCTCTTACAAATTGAATTTTTATTGCACAATTAACATAGCAAAATACGAAGCTCTAGTTTTGGGTCTAGAAGTTTTGAAAAGTTTAGGTGCTAAGAGAATTTCAATCTTTGGTGATTCTGAGTTAGTCATCAAAAAATTAAATGGCACCTATCAGACTAAGGATGTAAGAATGAGGGCATGTAGAAATCTAATCCTTGAAATTCTTGAAAATTTTGAAGAACATAATTTCACCATCAAGTCTAGAGATCATAATACTGTTGCATATTCCTTGGCTGTCCCAGCCAATTTATTTACCATTCCTATTCATCCTAGCAGGAACTATGAATTTTAATTTAGACATAAGCTAGCCATTCCAGACAACTAAACAAGATGGCCAGTATTTGACAGTGATCAACAAGTCAAAAAATTTCTTGAATTGAAAGAAGAGTTTGAAAACATTCAAGTTGACCATCAAAACATGTTCACTGAAACAAAAGCTATAAAGAAGCCATCCAACTGAAAAACAATTTTATTCCTAAAGGTTTGATTCCTCTTGAAAATTTGTTTGATCAAAATCATGTGGCTAAGAGTCCTAAGATAAAATCTAATGATAAGGAGGTTGAAAGTTGTAATCTTGGCACTGTAGAAAATCCCAAGTTTGTCAAATTGTCCAAGCTCCTTTCTTCAGAGGTAAAAAAAAGGTATGTTGATTTGATGAAGAGGTACAATTATGTTTTTTCATGGAGTTATGCATATTTGAAGAGATATGATCGTAGTATTATT
Source organism: Pinus albicaulis (assembly GCA_034641835.2). Taxonomy (NCBI): domain Eukaryota; kingdom Viridiplantae; phylum Streptophyta; class Pinopsida; order Pinales; family Pinaceae; genus Pinus; species Pinus albicaulis. Next base: position 139,121 of record JAXQQM020081252.1, on the reverse strand, counting down.
CAACATACAATACCCATCAAAGAAAATGAAAATATCTTCAAAAAAACTAAGGAGGATCAATCCATTACTTATTCAATTGATTGAAAAGGAAATTAAGAAGTTGTTTGAATCAAAAATTATTATTCCATTGAGGTTTTCCAAGTGGTTGGCTAACTTGGTACATGTAAGGAAGAAAAATGGGGAGAGTAGGATATGCATTGATTTCAGAAATTTGAACAAGGCATCTCTTAAGGATAACTATCCTCTTCCTAAGATGGACCACATACTGCAAAACATTATTGCACCACAAATTATGTCGATGTTAGATGGTTTCTCAGACTATAATAATATATTATTACATCTAGAAGACCAAGAGAAGACAACCTTTACCACGCCTTGGGGAAAATTTATGTATGCAAAGATGCCTTTTGGAATTATGAATGCAGGAGAAAATTTTCAGAGGGAAATGGACATTGCATTTGCAGAAGAAAATATAGATCAGTAGTTGTTTATTTGGATGATATCACTATGCTCTCATAGAAGGAAGAAGAGAATCTCAAGCACTTGGAAAATATTCTTCAAAAATGCAGAAAATTTGGTATTTCTCTAAACCCTGCCAAAAGTGTCTTTGATTTGACAACTAGAAAATTGTTGGGTCATATAATATCAAAAGAAGGAATTAATATTGATCCATGCAGGGTTGTTTTTGTTCAGAAGATATATCTTCCTAGAAATAGAAAGGAAATCCAATCCTTTTTAGGCAAGGTAAATTTTGTTAGAAGGTTTATCCATAACTTTGCAGAAATTGTGAAGCATATCACCAATATGCTTGGGAAATATTGTGATATTAAATTGATAACATAGGGTAAATTTGTTTTTGAAGAGATCAAGAAGGCTCTTACTCAAGCTCCAGTACTCGTAAATCCCTATTTTTCAAAAGAATTTCTGGTTTGTACACTTGCTTCCAAGCATACAATTGCAGGAGTTTTATTGCAAAGGAAACAACAAGGTAACAAAAAACCTATTTATTTTTTCAGTAGGACACGTGGTAATTCTGAATTAAATTATAACATTATGGAGAAGCAAGCCTACGCTTTAGTGAAGGCACTCAAAGATTTCAGAGTTTATGTTGTTCATTCGCATATTGTGGCTTTTGTTCCTAATGTTGTAGTAAAAGACATATTAACCTAAGTTGATCCAGATGGAAAGAGGAGTAAGTGGATTGGAACTTTGGTGGAATATGATTTGGAGATCAGGCCTACAAAATTGGTGAAAGGATAAGGACTGGAAAATTTGATGACTCAATCAAATTTTGATTGTCTAGATATAAATTTTATAGCATAAATTTCAGATGTGGTGGAAGATGAAGAATTGATCCCTATAGAAGAAAAATTAACTATCAAAAACTCGTATAAGGATGTCATTTTTATTTTACATCATCATAGAGATCCACCTGAAATAACAAAGCCCAAGTCCAGATTTTTCAAGCTGAAATCTCTAAGGTACTGCATCTTGAATAAGAATTTGTATTGGAAAGATACCAGTGGGATAATCCTAAACTTCCTACTAGAAGATGAAGCTAAGAATGTGATTGATGAGTTTCATAAGGGTGAATGTGGGGGTCATCATTATTGGAAAGAAAAAAAAATCGAGTCCTAACAGGTTGAGATACATGACAAGTCGTCATCTACATTACTAAAGAACTACGCTTCACATAGGAAGTTTAGAATTTATTGATATAAGATGTATACAAAACTAGAGGACAATGCCCAGAACAAAGTATGTAATTAAAAGTCTCATATATGGTTTCATGTAGCAACCATTGCACCATTATTGAAATAGAGAGTTTACAATTCGTTTACATAATACACACAACATCATGGGTAATTCCAAGAAAAAATTAGACAATGTAAAATTACAACTAGGGTTTTATGTAACAACCACTACACCTTTATTGTAAGAGAGAGTTTAAAATTTATTTACATATTATGTACAAAAATAAATACAATTAGTGGCAATGGTGGAAAGGTTTAGAATAAATAAAAAAAAGGATAACTTGGATCTGATCTAATTGTGTGGCCCCTGTCCTGAGATATGGGATAATCTTATCTAAAAACAAGCTTCAATGTTAATGAATTTGGAAATGAAGATGATATTTTCTCTGTGGCACTATAGTTCATGCATAATTCCCTTTGTACTAACATTGTATCGAAGTGGGTACCATTGAGTGAATTGTATCAGTTCATTACAATTCATGTTTCCACTGAAGACTTTACCAGTGTCTATAACTTCGCATAGTATAGTGATGGTATTGATTAATGGTTTATGTCACTACAAGAAAAAAGAACATTGGTGAGGGGCGAAAATGGTCACCATAAGCTCATTGGTGAGGGTCAAAAGAGCTTTTGTCACCAAAAATTGAACGTCACCAAAGGTGGCGTCGTCGAAAGTATAGGTGTTGTGGTGACATTCAAGGTCTGTCACCAATAATGATTTATAGTGACAGATAGTGACTGTCACCATTTCATATGAGCAATGGTGACGGACAATCGCCTTCGTCACCAAAAAACTGAACGTCACCAAAGGTGGCATCACCGAAAGTATGTGTTGTGGTGACATTCAAGGTCCATCACGAATATTGATTATAATGACAGATAGTGACCGTCACCATTTCATATGAACAACAATGATTTTTTGTGATGGACCTTTCATGGCCGTCACTACTAGTGCATATATATGGCGACATTCATTGGCTGTCACCATAAACTCATTGGTGACATCAAGGTCCGTCACGAATAATGACTATAATGACAAACAATGACCCTCACCATTTCATATCAACAACAAAGATTTATGGTGATGTACCTTTAATGGTCGTCACTATTGATGCGTATATATGGTGGCATTCGTTGACCGTCACCATTTCATATTTTGGTGAGGGTCGAAAAATGTGACCATAAGCTCATTGGTGATGGTCAAAAGAGCATCCGTCACCAAAAACCGATGGTCATAATTCCCTATGAATATCAGGGCACGATGGAATTGAACCACCAACCTCCTGCTTGTAAAGCAGGTGCTCTTCCATTGATCTAGCACCCTTTAAAGAATTAGCATTTAATCTAGCAATTTCCCCTAAATGTGCAAAGATACACCAAAGAAATAGAAAATCTAGGAAAATCAAAAGTTGCTAGAAAAAATATGTTCAATATACATAACAAAAAGACAATAAGAATAAATTTTGATATAATCTAACAAAGCATGTCCTACGTAGGAGAATAACTGAAAAGCACAACTAGAAATTTGAATCACAACATAACAATATAAAAGAACATGCAATAGGAAAGGAACAACTCCATAGTTTGAGAAATATGAACAATCCATGGGCTTGTTCTTATATATTGATATAGATAACGAAATAGAAATCTAGATTTATGAAATTCAAGTATCACACAAGAATGTCTTGAACAAATATCAATATGTAAAATAGTATTTTTTTGCATTTGGATTTACCTTACAGAACCTCAGGAAAAAGTTTCCACAGAAACAACCAATAAACATAACAACATGGACCTTAAACATAACAACATGGACCTTAGGAGCAATTGTGCAAGGGATAAAATATGAAGGTAAAGCACTAGAGAAGTATTCAAAGCAAATGATGAAAAGCGTATCTAGAAAGAACTAAGAACCCTCTGAAGTAAACCACGTATTTATCATCGTGACTAGTACACTTGAAAAAAAAGATTAGAATAAATTATGATCTATTCCACCAAAAAACAATGAATTTTTCCACTAAAATATAGTTTCAAATCAATCACTAGCATGACACTAACTTCTCTGCAAAAATAGGGAAGTTTCAAGACAATGTATAATAGCTTGCATGGCAATCGTGTTGATAAAACCTTCCAAGGAATAAGACCACAGCAGTCAACAAGAGTGACATCATACTTAATACTATCAAAGAGTGGTCAATAGCAAAAGTGAATTGACGGACCTTCATAACTTGCATTGGTTCCTTATCCTTCATCCAACCCTAAAAGTTTAGACCAAGGTTAAAATTTTGAAGGGAAATTAAGAAAAGTCACATGATCTTGTGAAATAATATTTTTATCACTACCATTAACTATAATGCAATAGTTTTGCACAAACAAAGAATCCTTGTCTAAAGTGAAGTAGTCAGTGATGATTAAGAATAATTATGGGCTTAGAATTGTTTTTCCATTTTTTTTTGAATTGTTAGAATTACCGTACTTAGTAGCAGAGGAATTTCCACCATGGATTGGGAAGTCCACAACAACCAATTATGTAAGTGGGATTGTTGACTATAATAATTTTAACCTTCTCCTTCCTTTTTCTCAGCCACTGAAATATGTGTTGATAACTCTTTGCTTAAGACATCCCTCATTAGAATTGGCAGACCATTAGTGATAATCACAATATTCTCGTAACATTTCCACTATCATTACAATTTATTTTGGGCTAAAATTTAGACTTATGGGTATCTTTGTCATGCCTTGTAAACAAATGCAGATGACAAGGGGAAGGAGCAGAAGAAGAGGGATTAGAAAACATCCACTGAGAGGAGCTTGAATTTTTTTCAATGATGCTCCATCTTTAGGGATCGCTTTTGTAACTTGCTTTCAATATTCAAGGCAAGCCAGAAAGCCTTGCTCCAATGAACTAAGTGCATGAAAATTCCATCTTGTGTTGAATATGAAATAGGAGACACTTGATAAAATTGAAACATTAATCCCCGACGATGAATTTTTCAATATACTAATGAACAATCAATACCAACAATTTTCAAAGAGGCAACCACCGCTAAGTGCCTCCTTCCTAAGAGGTTAGAAACATTGTCTAATAACTAGTTTTTAGAAGCCATCAAAATCACCCAACAAGCACCACATTGCACACAAAATGTTGAGTTGTGGGAGAAAGAATCTTAAATTATAATGCACCCTTCTGCGAGAGTAATGACATTTTGGAGAAACAAAAATGCCTATGATAAGTGATATAGCTACTGGAGGTATAGAAATGCTGCCAGCAGATTAGGAGGTTGGTCCAGACCCTAAGAGATATCTATGGAACAACCCCAAACCCAAGTATCTCTGAGGTTATGGCAGAAACATTGAGAAGGAATGTTAAGGAAAAATTCTTGCAATCAGACTAAACTCATAGGATAACTACGAACCAAGAGTGACAAAGTTCTGGACAGTTCCTTAGTCTAAAGAGGCTAGAAGCTCATGCAACACTAGAAGGTTATTTTATTGGGCAAATAGAATGCTATGTGCATCTTGCAGATGCAAACTGCTCTTGCACATGATGGGAAAAAGGGCTTGCAAAAAGATGCCCTGTGTGCAGCATCAACACACACAGCATTCTCTTTTTCCCAATGCACTAACCTTATAGTTGTGGCCAAATAGCACTTGGGTCACAGTGGCAAGGCTTTAAGTAGCAGGCACTTACCAAATCTTCCATAATTTGCGCTATTGTACCAGAACTAGATCTTGGACCAATGCTAAGATGTGAGGTGTTTCCACTGCAAGACATCAAGCAACATGTTTAGCATTCAGAGATGACAAACTTGAGAAACACCTTGACCAGGGAAAAACAGCCAAAAAGAAACGAACAAATAATAATAATAATAACTCTAGACGATTATAAATAGGAAACCCTACTATCACTGCACTGGAGGTGTAGGCCTTCACTTTTTTATTTTTCATTATAATTTGCACAAAATCCCTCCAATCCTAGCATGTCACATTTTTTCATTTAGCAACAGTTAAATACTTTTTCATTTGGTCACGTATGAATCCCAATGGAAAACTAGTATTATATATGCCATACATAACAATTAGTAAGCCAAAACAAGTAAATGCAATGTTTCAACTGTAACTTCTTATCATGAAATTTTAGTTACAGTAACAGCAATGGTCTGCCAATTGCATAAGCCATATGTATCTCCTGTGGAAAGGCTGATTGTAATCCCCGTGTGAGCCAAAATATCAATAAATAGCAACATAAAGAACTAATATGCAGCAGAATTGTTGTAGAAACTATTTTATAAATGGGAAAGGTAGTGAATTATGGAATAGCATATCATGCATACTACCTATTTAGTTTCTTAACGTGCAATATCTACTATCATTTTCAGTTTCTTTATTATTTTGATACACTGCTCATTTTATCTAGAATTACAATGAGATAGTTGTTTGATAGTTGGTCATATTATAGTAGGAATGTCATCAATATAGGAAATCTAGTTTTTGACTGAAAATGAAAGCAGGACACAAGGAAAATCATTGCCACAAGGTAAAACTATGATTGACAACTTCTTATTGGAATGTATATTATCTGGAGTTAAATACAAACTATGATTATTTGTGGTAATGCTATGGATGTTGGAGAGTAGACATTCAAGAAAGTAATGTCACTGTAACACGTCTACAATGTAGTTGTAGATCCTTTTTCAACTTGGTTTCTATTTTCTGCAATGGCTTGTAGTGGTAGCATGATGCGTGCATTCGATATTTGCTTCTAATGTTCTAGTGAACCTAGTATTTTCAAGAGGGTCATAACCTATTAGGAAATAACTTATTTTTTCATAAGAGGCATTACTAGAAAAAAATTGGTCAAGAGGCCAATCTGGAAGACAAAATTATAATATATATTGTGACTTCTCCAAAGCTTGAAACTTATTCAATGGTTGATACTTCACTAGTCAGTCAATAATGCAATAGCGTTCAGAAACTAAAACACAATGGTGACTTGCAAGTCATGTTTGCATTATGCTAGAGTCTATTCATAGGCCTACCATATGCAACAAAAGTGATTTGCAAAGAAGCTTGCCATGTGAACTATTGGAATTGTAGGACAAATGAAATAGTTAGTTTATATATCTTCAAAGATTTTGAATTAGGAAAGAAGCCCTTAAAATGTACATCCATCATAAGACTAGGCCGAGTTCAATCTAGTCAAGTGTGTTGCTGCTTGCACACACTTGTTATATATTTTGCCTGTTTTAGGCCTTAGAAAACTGACATAGTAAATGTATAAGAGTTCCCAAAATAAGTGTCTAGGTGAGATGGAAGACATGTGAGAAAAGTCAAGCTGGCCTATCCATGTTCACCCATTATTGGGCTTCTTTAGGATTAATAGTTGAGGAAATTTTTTCAGCATTGTGGGACTAAGAAAGTATGCCAACTTGTAAGATTAAATAACATTGCAACACCATCAGAGTCATCTAGAATTTTTGAACTGATGCTGAACAATTTAGCATAATAATAGGAGACAACTTAGAAACTTCTTAGTATCATGTTGCATGAAGAATTGACTCAAACCTAAGTTTTTGAGGCAACTGATATACTGCCCAAATCATGTCCTTTAGGAGACAAAGTTTGCACATTGAGTGTGTGAGAGGGCGAATGGGTATCATGTTCACATGGATTGATACATTATTCCAATTTATATTTTCTTATCTTTTCCTAAAGGCTAATATTAGTAAATGCGAACATGAGAGTGGGTGCCCTCACATTTGAAGAGACAAATATAGAGGGTTGTGTTAAAGACCATTTAAGTTAATCATTCTACCCTCATGCTTAATGGAAATAAACATTTGATATGATTCATTTCATATGTGCCCAAAGTTTGAAAAAACTAAAGTTTAAACTCCCAATGTGTCCTTTATGAGAGTGGGTTCCCTCACATTTGAAGAGACAAATCTAGATGGATTGTGTTAAAGACCATTTAAGTTAATAATTCTACCCTCATGCTTAATGGAAATAAACATTTCATATGATTCATGTCATATGTTCCCAACGTTTGAAATCACTAAAGTTTAAACTCCTAGGATCTCATCACTTTCTTTATTTGTGATTTTTACAAAAATTGGAGGTCATTGGTGAGAAAAAATCTCAAAAACCCTAAATTTTTTATCAAAATGATTAGAAAAAGGGGTGTTTCTTGTAGAGGTAATGGGATCTCTGCAAGAGGCAGCCAAGGAGAAGGTGACTTGTTGAATAAAAGAGGCTCTAAATCCTCTTGTATCCAAGCACTAAAGATCATTGATGACGAAGATGAGTCTAAGTTTGAAGATGAATATGATGAATTTGATTCAGTGAAGCTTGTGGGGAACAAGCAACCAATTTTGAATCCTATTGAAAAATCAGATCCAGAAACAAGTAGTGTGAAGGTTACTGGGGATGTTAATTATTTGAGCCAATCAAGATTTCACTAGCACAATATCTCACCATTGACACTCAAGGAAACCAACACAGTGGGATATGAGCGTATGACCATTGTGCAAGAAGCAACTCTTCCATCTATTCTCAAAGGCAAGGATGTGTAGGCCAAGGTTAAAACTTGCACCGGCAAGACAATACCATTTATATTTTCTGCTATTGAGGTGATAGTGAAGTCACAATTCCTCCAAGGTCATAAAATGTCACCTATTCTTGTTCTTGTCATTTGTCCCACTATGGAACTTGCAAGTCAAGTTGTTGTCCAGGCCAATGTTTTGTTTAAATACCATGAAAATATTGTTGTACAAGTAGTTAGTGAGGGCACTAAATTACCAAGAGAACATAAATGGTTACAAACAAATCCTTGCCAAATATTAGTGGCCACTCCTGGAAGGCTTTGGTACCATATAGAGAATACCCCAGCCATCTCAAATCATTTAATGGGTGTGAAAATACTCGTACTTTGATGAAGTCGGCCATTTGCTAGATATGGGATTCCATAGGGATATTGATATAGGGAAATCCCTAGTTCCTTATTACAACCATGTCGACCCAAGTAACAAATCCTTGATATAGGGCTATCAACCCCTATAATGAATCTTGATTATGGGGATGTCACCACTTGTGAAAAATCCTTGTCACAAGATTTTAAGCCCCCCATAATAGGCAAATCCCTCTTACAAGGCATCATCAACACTCATAACATTGATCCAATGTTGAGTACAACCCAATGTTACATAGTGAAACACTCACCAAGGTTTGGGGCACGATCCCCACGCTTCCATGACAATGAAACTTTAAGTGAAACAATTGCAATGTCCCCAAAATAGTGAAATGTGATGCAAAACATTTTACTTTTAATGAGGGATGTTTCAAATATGTAAATTGGGTATCCAAGGTTATGGAGATGAAAATCCAGGAGGCCAACCAAGGTTATGGAGTAAATTGCAAGGCATGAGCAACAAATAATGAAGCAAATGTATAATCCAATGTTTGTTAAGAGTTCTAAAACTATAATGCACAAGGAAGATATGCATCAGCAAGAAAGAGATGAATGTAAATCTCAGTAGTCAAGGACAAATTTAGATGAATAAATTGACAAGTTGTGGATGTTGATGAAGAGAATGACCATGAGAAGGTACAACAAGAGGAAAAGGACAACCAACAAAAAAGTACAATTGACTAAGGACCTTTGCATTAGCAAGGCAAGTGGAAAAGAACAACATAGGATTTGGAAGCCTAGATAAGTGAATATAACGTCAACACTAGGAAAACAACATCTAGGGAAGAATGGACAACTACAACACAAGCTTGGGATCCTATAGGATTCAAGAACTAATGACACATGAACAGGAGTTCATGAAATTTTTCTACCATGGCAGTCTGATGCAGGAGCACTAAAACTTCCAAAAGCCATCAAGCATTCTGAAGAAAATCTCCAAAAGGGTTTTGAACATTGAAAAGTAATTTCAATTCCTTATTTGTAAATATTGTTTGTTTCTTTTAATTATTATAAAATATTTTTAGAAAACGTATCGGTAGGAACGATTTTGTCCTTAAGGAAAAATAAATTCTACCTTGAAAAGCATAAGAGATTTAGGGAATAAATCATGAAGCTACTTTTCTTTTAAAGTTGTATTTGATCAATTTAAAATTAAGAGAAAATAAAATGAAATTCAAATAAATGGGAAATCGGGCCATAGAGAGAATGAATGCCTCTCACCATGTGTATGCACAAAACTAGTTTAATGAATAAGAGTTCATGCATTTACTATAACGGACTGTGTTGGATATATGTTGTTATAAATTAATGTATAACGAAGACCATGCATTTATTCTATATTCAATTATCTATTCATTTCCGATTGAAGAATCTCTTTTTTGTGCACACTAGATGGTTTTGGGAAAATGAAGCTATTGTCAATGTTTTAGGAGTATAATTGACTAAGAGAAGGCACTGAAATGTCAATAAATCGTTGGAGGCATAAGCTTAACATGAAACTATGGAATGGGCTATTTTGATCCAACTAATCAACTCTTGCATCAGTTTGTTTGGACCATAAATATTAATTTGTGAAAGAATTGGAAGGAGAGTCCAATCCCTATGATATGGAATCGCCTTGGAAGTGGTCAAGAGGAACAGACAGAAAATTGAAGCCAAGTGAGTTTCTCTATCTTGTGAGGGTTGAGTTCCAATTGAAATAAGATTTTAGGTCCAAATCTGCGTTGAGCTATATAGAAGCGTGACCATATTAAGATGAGACAATCACCATGAATATTAAGTTGCAGTGAATGTTTTCGGTACAATTTTCGGCATAAATACTAGAAAATGTGTTTTTAACCTTGCATTGGCAATTTAATTTGAATTATGGAAACATGTCGTTTTCTGTTTTGCTATATATTTCAATTAATGATCGAAATTGTAAATGTGAGAAACATTGCCAAAGAGCTCCGCTGTAGAATTTCACTCCACAACGTCATGCAGAGTGTGGAATGGGCATATGAATGGGTTATATTACAGGTTTTCTGCTGTGGTTGAAATGGTACCCACTGCTGGTGAAGTTTGCCTCCTGCAAGGTTCTATAGTCAAACCCACGAGGAGAAAGGGGTGTGTGCGCATATAACCATGGAAGACCCTATAAACGCCAAATGAGCCTCTGTCATGGCTATATAATTAAGCATACCATCTACACTGAATGGGTGTTTGCAGCAACAAATACTTTGTGAATTTTAGGATTCTTTTGCTAATCTCCTTCCGGGAATCAACTACTTTGTGAATTTCTGGATTCTTTTACTAGTCTCCTTCTGGGAAGAAAATTTTGTGCTGTGGCATATGCTATGCTCCTGCCTACTCCACATGAAGATTCCTTTCATGGTTTCTCTGATATCCATCTTCTTATAGTCGCATTCCATATCAGTGGAAAACTCAAATAAATATTTGAGTCATTGAGTTTCTATATTGAGTTCTGAGTGTCTTTGAAAACAATCTATTGATCGGAATGGCAGAGGGTTTGGTGATCCAATCACTTGTGGGCGTTGTACCATATAAGCTTCTGGGGATCATTAAAGATGTGTTGAAGAAGATTTTTTCCTGCAAGGAGAATTGCAAACGCCTCCGAAAAACCCTAGAAGGAATCACACCTGTATTACTTGACAAATTTACGAGTAGTGTAAATTTGTCTCAACCTAGCAAGAAGCTACTCAGTGAACTCTATCAGCAGCTGTAGGAGGGTAAGAGGTTGGTTAAGGCCTGTTCCAAGGTAATTCGCTTGAATATCTTCAGGAGCTATAAGTATGCAAATAAAATTGAAGGCTTGGATTTGTATATTGTCAATTTCACTCAGACGAAAGGTTGGGCACATATCTGTTCTGAATTGCATAGGCTGAGAGTACAACAGGATCAAATTGTGACTATTGGGCACAAAATAGAGCATAAAATTGAGAATATTGACCTCAAAATGGAGGATAAAATTGAAGGGATTGGGCACAAAATTGACGCAATAAGGGAAGAATCTGACCTTAAGTTTATCGCAGATCAGATGTATCAATTGGAAATTGGTAAAAGGGCTTCCCAATCGAGCATCCCAGAATTGCCAGATTTTAGAGTTGGTTTGAAGGGTTTGGTGTATGAGCTGAAAAAATGTCTCTTGCGCAATGATGCTCCACTGCTCGAAGTAATAGGCATGGGGGGTAGTGGAAAGACTACTGTGGCATTAGCCCTCTGCAATGATAATGAAGTCAAAGGTCATTTTAAGGAGATGATAGTTTTTGAAAGAGTTTCGCAATCACCAAACCTTAAGGGACTTCTTGAGAGAATGTGGGACAAGATTGTTCGCCAGAAAAGACCTGAATTTCATGACGTCGAAGATGCACATCAACAGCTGCGACAAAGGCTTTTCCAAATGGAACCTCAACCAACTTTGGTGGTGCTGGATGATGTTTGGGAAATTGATCATCTTGAAAAGCTTTTGTTTGAAGGAAAAGGGTTTAAAACTCTTGTTACAACTAGAAACAACAATGTTGTTAAATCTGATTACCGGTATGATTTTCCGTGTTTGAGAGAGCAAGATGCCGTGTCCCTTTTCTGCTTTTCGACATTTGATCGAAAATCCATTCCAGAAACAACAGATTACAACCTAGTCAAAGAGGTAATAGCAGAATGCAAAGGATTTCTGCTTGCTCTTAAGGTGACTGGAAGGTCTCTCCATGGTCAGCCACCTGCAGCATGGATAATTGCCAAGGACAAAATTTCTCAAGGACAAACAATAGCTGAATATCACGAAACAGAAGTTCTGAAACGAATTGCAACAAGCATAGATATCTTGGAAGAAGAAGTCCGAGAATGCTTTCTGGACATGGGAATATTTCCAGAGGCTAGAAAAATATCTGCTGATCCATTGTTAGACCTGGGTGTTTATGTTCATAAGTTGAAATGGACAGCTGCTTACACAATCTTAATAGAACTTGCGAGTCAAAGTCTTGTGATTTTGGTGAAAAATCAAAAAGGTACCCTAGGGAATCCTTATGGCTGTAGTGGTGAGCTTTCCTTAATTCAGCATGATGCATTGCGAGACCTGGCTATATATTGGACCGAGCAGGAGCCTATAATTGAAAGACACAAAAGGTTTATCATGCCTCATAAAGCTGATTCTATTCGCAAAATGTGGAAGAAGCATGCAGGGCGTGATTTCAATGCTGAGATTGTTTCCTTCCACACAGGTTCGATGGAGGAGAAGTATTGGTGTCAAATGAACTTCCCTAATGCCAAGGCGCTTATCTTGAACTTTTATGCAAGTGAATACTTTCAGTGGTTATCTATCAAGGCCTTTACCATTCCCAACCTCCGCGTGGAAGTTGCAGAAGAACACTTCCATCTAGATTGGCTTGAAGATTGATTGATTCATAATATATAGGATGGCACTTGCAGGGATTCTCTCGTTCTATGTAGATCTCCTGAGCCAAGGTGAAAAACTGGGTGTCTAATAAACAGAGTTACATTGGAGCCCTGAACATTGCTGGTTGAAATTTGGAAAATAGAAAAACCTCAGCATAATGGGGCTATGAGGTTTACTCAACAAGGAGCTCGAGGAGATCAACCCTACACAGTTGTTCGCAGTGATAGAAACAATTTATTGTGTGCCTAAAAGACACTATCCTGAGGCATTGAGACTTTGTCAATTGGTACAAAGTATAAATTACTTTTATACATGATATTTTTCTGTCTAATCATGTTCGCAGTGCATAATATGATCAATTTTGTCTAGCATCCGTGAACCTGGTAAACTTCTTGCAATTACTGAACTTTTGATGGCTTGGGAAGTAATAAACAGCATGGAAATGTCATGCAGAGTGTGGCTCATGGAATAATGTGTCAGATGGGATAAATAGGCACAATCGTTTAATTGGTACAATACCTGCAAGTTGGAAGGGCATACAGAGTTTGCACTTGTTATCATTGGAACATAACTAGTTGACAGGGTTTCTTCCAGAATGGATTTGGAAATTCAAGGATTTGCAAGTGCTCAGTTTCTCCAATAATATTTTTTATGGATAAATTCCCACCCAAGTATTTGAATTGAAAGTTCTTTGTACTACACCCGATCCATCAGAGGCAGGCTCTAAGGACGAAACTCTGTGGGGATGTTTTGATGCGCTGTTTGCTAATGGTTTCACTAGATTGGACCAAACTGATGCTATGTTCTATGTTCAATTTCAAGGGCCAGGAACAAAATTTTCAACTTCAACTTCTTTATTCTTCTAAGGGTTTCATCAACTTGTCAAACAATAGGTTAACCAGTAGAATTCCTTCACATTTTCGGTTAGTCAAAGGCCGAGTTTAAATATCTCCATCAATAAATTGACAGGACACAGACACATCAAATATGGGGTCTAGACCAAAAAAATAAGTCAGAGACTACTACAAACGCAACATGCAACTCAGATTCAAGACATCGAAATAAAAAAAATTCAATAAATTCCCTTGCAAAGCATTAAAATATGGGGTTTTCAGAAAATAGAAAAAGATTCAACTTGGTTATTTCCAGAGATTCATTTTATAAACACCTTGGGCAGGCTATCGATGAAGGTGGGCAACATCTTGAATTTACTTCCTCCTCATAGGCCAATCCGGTGTGCATCTCAACAACTATGGCATCAACCAGCTGCCTCAAACGATACAAGGAGTAGAGCATCCCTGCAGAATGCCCTCCAGAAGGTTCCACTTTCCGGCGGGAATAAAAATTTATCAAAAAATAAAAAATAGAATCGTTCACTTCCTTAAAAGTATTCAAATTGAATTTTCAACCAATGCGACAGCGAGGGCGGAATTTTCAAATTGAATTTTCAACCAATACGACAGCAAGGGCGGAATTTTTTGGAAGGGAATTGAAATTAATTTAAAATTAAAAATTAAATTGCAATAATAATATTTAAAAAAATAATTATATATAATATTAAATTAAAAATTCAATATAAATAAATAAGATATTAAAATGCGTATGAATTATTTAAACTTATAAACATAATTAATTACTAGTTATAATTATTTATGTGGTCATCTTTAAATTAAAAGACTCAAAATTAAATTTATCTAGTTTTTCCTTGCTTTAATATAGACATAAAAATGTATGATAAAATGCCCTCTTTTAAGGTTTGATAGTTATTATTTTTTTTTACTAAGCTTTCATCTATCATAATGAGGCCAATTGCCCAGATTTAGCATTATGAGAGTTGTTATAGTTGCTACAACACCACCCAAAATTTTGGGCATTTGTCGAGCTCTGATGTTTTCCCCATTCGCACTTTACATGTTTCCCCCACACATCATGTGTTGCCTCAGATGTTGACATTATGATGACATTACAGTTTCGAAGGTGTGTCGCTTCGGTGATGTGCCAAGAGACTCCCTTCACTTCAAAACTTATCTTTCCCTAGTATGTATCGCAACCAACAAAAGCACTGAATGTGGACAAGCAGCATTTCGTTTTGGATCCCCTCATGTTGACTATACTAGGGTTTGGGAGAAACCATAATTTGGAAAGAAAGTGACCCCCTTTCTATGTTTAACGTATGCCTCTAAGGGCATAGTCTCATCGACATCGCACACCATGGTGAGATTTATTGCATAGCATGTCACCCAAGGCCCTTGAATAGTCCTATGCCTCAGCATGTGTAATAGGGGTTGAGAGAATTATATATTTTTCTCGGCATCCTTGAAACCTTAGGCATTGGTGATTGAAGGTCCAACCCTACCATGAATTAATCCTTACTCTCGAGGGTGATTTTCATCTTCACCTTCTCATCTTATCTCGAAACTGGATCACTCATATGCATCATGGTTTACAAGGTACCTCGTATAGCATTAGTCCTCATTCCCTCTCATTTCATTAGGTTTTGGGCAGGTAGTTGTTGTTGGGAGTTATCTTGTCATCAACCTACATTTTCAAGGGTGTTTTCCCATTGGTCATATTGTGCATGTGCCCTTATTCTCTCCATTAATTTAGGGTTTGGATTATTATGGTCTTGTTCATATGTTATAAAATCCTAAGTTATCATAGCCATGAATCAAAGGTTAAAACCTTTTCCTATTGAATTTCACTTTGGCACGTATTACTTGGGTTTCTCTCCACCAAGTTTTAAGGAATCATATCCATCATATCCATGTGCATAGGCATTATTTTCCCAAAATAAGGTTTGTTTATGTGTGAGAGAGTAAGCCTCCAAAGCTTGGCATTTCACTTCATATGTTAATATTAGAAGGAATGTTTGAACATTCAAGTCATAATCGTTTACAAAACCACCTGAAAGTCTCTAGTGTAATTATCACAAGATATACTTAAGTTGAGGATAACCTGATCATGATCGTTGAATTACTTACTTAATGCATGCCTGAAATTATGCTATTTGGTTGATAACCAAATATTTATATTGCGAATGTGAAACAACTTTGGATAGTGATACCCTAGAGCCATAAAGAGACTTACTATTTGTATTAGTATTCATATTGTTTTATGTTGTGGCTCATGCCTTCTTGTAATGTGGCATCGCAGGTCTTTTCTTAAACCACCAAGGGGGGAACACCAATTCAAAAGGAATAAAGACACAGTGGTCTACATACAAGAGGGCTCTCGACCATATGTGCATTTGGTCACTACTTCTCATGAGGTTGGTGTGTGTGCACATGGATAAACCAATCCAGGTTTTCATTGAAAGCATCGCCCCAAACAATGAAAGGAGCACCACCTAACTAGGCCTCACATGAAAATTTGGAAAACACCAAGACATTCGTCACTGAGAAAGCATTGGGTAAGGGTGAACATGCGAGACTATGAGAAACAAAACACTTGAGTCTTCCAGCCTTTTAATACGGTTGCAGAAGTAAAGGCTAAAGCAGAGGCAAATGCATCAGTCATTTATGTACCAATACCATTTTTTTTTGCAACTGTTTTGGAGGTAATGAATGCCAAACTATACTTTTTTTTTTCTGCATTAAGGAGGGCGTTACCCGACATGGTATGGTACGCGTAAAGAAAAATTTAAACGAGCAATCTAATACTCGACTTATCGGGTCAAATTTTCAAGCCTGGTGAGTGCAAAATTGATCTTTATATGGAGTTTCCTTGGCTACATATTAAGTCGAAGCATGAAATCCAATGATATGGCGAGAAGGAACCACTTAGGAAGAATACTTATTTAAATAATAAATATTGGCTTCAGGGCTTGGCAGGTGTTTAATTAAAGTGGCTCATGCTTGGAGTTTTGGCTTTATTGGCCAAACATGTGAGGATCATCACAATTGCATCCAAAGGTCACATTTAAAGAACTATTGGTCAAAACCTTGGTGGTCACCACAACACGAATGCGCACTCCAAAGTAAAGCATAAAAATCAAATGGTAAAGGGAGTTAACGAGTTCTAATCATTACGAGAGAGAGAGAGAGAGAGGACGAGTTGTGCTTTTCTTTTGGGCGATATGAACATTTATATACAAGTCAGATGCCATGGGAATATGGCATGTATGTATGTATATTATTAACATCCCATAACAAGGACCTTTTAATGATGGCAATGCATTATTAGGGTGCAAGCGAAGCCACAGATCAACGAAGACGTTAATAAAAACAATCTTCTGGGAGTGGACGTTGGCTTCTAAAATACAATGATAAGGCTCCAAAAGGATTGCATAGGTGTTAGCACTAACGTCCACCAACCAAGACATAGTGAGACCACATGTAGCTAAACATACATAGCTAAGTAAGATGGATTTACATTTGAGCCCTTAGCTTTGCCTGCTAAATGTCTAAAAAACATGGGCATGGAAATCTTCTTTGTTGTTTGCAAACTCCTTATAACACAAATAGTTGAATTTTAGGCCTGTCTTTAGAGAAACGACTATAGCTTAATGTTAGACCTGACTATATAATCTTCAAGGGAGATACCCTTGTTTATTGCAAAAACCCTTGTTTATTGCAAAAACATCCTAATGTTTTCGACCTTGTCCCTTAACAGACCAAGGAAACATATGTGACTGAGAGGAATGGAAAGCACTACAAAGTTGAAGAGAGTACAAAAGACTAAGATGGTTTAAAGGATAAGCTTGAAGAATGTAGCAGTGTTGAAACAAATAAAAGTTGTCCCAAACAAATAGTTGATAATGCTAAACCTTCTTTTCTACCAGTCAAGCAAGAATACATTCATGCGAGAGCAAGAAGAGGCCAAGCGACTGACAGGCATAGCCTGGAAGATAGGGTATGGTTCCCTCTTTTTGATGAAATATTTGATCTAAATTTTGTCTATCGAAGATTAACCATTTTAACCTTGCCAACAAAGCAGAATTAATCCAATCGTAGGTCCCAATATGTCATGATATATATTAATTCTAGATATATATGAGAAGGAATAATAAAGACATATATTAATAGAGGTGGCGAGACAAAGGGAGTCACAAGGGAGAGATGGAGATAAACTGAAGGAGAGGGGAGAGAAGGAATGGAGAGAGAGAGAGAGGGAGAGGAGTGAGAGAGGTAGAGAAGGGTAAGAGAGGGAGATAGTGACACAAAGATGGAAGGGGGACAGAAAGAAGGATAGAGGGAGGGATATAGTGAGAGGACTGGAGGGTAGAGAGAGAGAGAGAGAGGGAAAGAGAGAGCGAGGTAGGAGAGAAAGGAAGAGAGAAGAAGGACAAGAGATAGGACTTAAGAGAGAGGAACCGGTATCATAGAAGAAATAATATGTGACCAAATTACTCTATATGGAGATGGGAGATAGGGGCACCCTACCTACCTACTAAATGTCTAAACCAAATGTGGTGTAAACGTTTGTAATGGTGGTCAATTATACGAGGAGAGGATTTTATGAGGAGGCACTGGATTTTTAATGTGATATGCAAAAAACAAGTACCGAACCTAACCATTTCCAACGACCACACATATACAACAGTGTGAATACAAAGGGAGTGTGAATTGAGATTGCTAAGTACTGCTCCTATAAAATAAAATAAAAGATCAATTAAGTAAAAAGCAGATGTAAAATAAAATATACTAGAAATGGAAGAGATGAGCTGTGATGCAGAAATATGCAAATACTATTGAAAACAAGAGAATACCCTCAAAGAATTAAAAAAATCCTAACAGCAGGACTGAACTTTAGTATATGCCTATCAAAATTTCAATTTTGTTCGAGCGGAAATTGAAGGATTTAAATTCAAGAGTGCAAACACAACATGTACAATGGATTAAAACAACAAATATATTAGGCCCACTCTACACAAATCTGCAATCTGAGAATTCGGGATAAAAAGAGCAGGCTCCAACAACAATTGCATAGAAGTCTTTATTACTCAAATAGAAGAATGTCACAGAAAGTTGTCATCTCACAAAAGCTCCTACTACAACCTACAAGCTAACAGTACTCACTCTTATTATCTATTTCTACAAATGTCTAACTAGTGTGCCCATCCTTTTCATTTATAAGTTAAGAGAAGGTGATGTTAGAAAATAGGCTAATGATAGCGTTAGTGGTGCATCTCCCTTGAGAATGAGCAACTCCCTCATAACTTTGCCTTGTATGCAAGGCTTTTCTTTTAGAGTAGTGCATTATCATAGTAGATATAACTCCTCTCCTGAAGGTGCCTCATTCCATAAGTGTGCACTCATGAATGCACCTGAGATGATGGTGTTAATCTCCTCAACTAGTGTGCCATACTTGGTGGGTGTGAACCAACAACTATTTCGTCTATCCTCGAAGGTGTCGTTATAAGCTTCTAGTTGTATTTAAGAATCTTTCTGAATGGTGTACCACAATCTAGCTCTGCAATCCTAGTGTTGCTCAACTTCTCAAGGCTGAGGTGAGACCAACTCGGACCAACTAGGTAATCTAACACTCTTCAGAATTTTTTTTTTTTCCAATAACCCAAGATTCTCCCCCAACTTGTCAAACTTCCCCTTTTTTAGGAGCTTTGTCAAACTATTAACCATATGCAACTTTGTCAGAATGTGGTCCAACACTACTAACTCCCCAATGAACTTGGAATCTTAGGAAATTGTATTGAATATCAATGTGTTTGAAATGGTCATGACACATTGGATTTTCATAAAGCTTGATGTAACTTTGATTCTCACAAGAGACAATATTGTGCTTCAACAACTGATTGGTTGAATCTACAATCAAGTTGCAAATCTAGATAGTTTCATAATAAGTATATGAAATTGCCATATACTTTGCTTCAGTGGAACTGAATGCAATTGTTGCTTTCTTCTTGTTGATTTAATAAAAATGATTTATAAAATGATAATAATGATGTTTAAAATGAGCCTTATTTTGGTCTATTTATACACATTGATTGTTCACGAGGTGTAGGGGTATGTTTATAACATCGCTGCCCTTGAAAGCTTTGTCTTGAAAGCACAATAATTAGAATTTTCTTTAGTTAAGCACATTTTTGTGGGGGAATGAAGTTTATTAGATATCTATTTATACTTTGTAGAGGTTTGACTTTATTTGTCCTTTGAGTGTTGGTGAGGTTTATTTGTATTTTTTGCATCATAGTCTAAAGTATTTTGACCTGATTGTTTAACATGAAAGCTTTATGCTTATTGGCAATATATTTTAAATACCTGCATGATCAAGAAACCGTTATGGTTAATTAAATTACTAATTAGGTACTACAGAAAGAGGATGATGTTGAGAGGTCTTGCTTGGGTGACTCTGGGAGCAACCCGGAGGTGGTCAGACAAAGCTCTTCTAAGTTACAAATATGAAGAGAAAAAACTGGTGATGTATATGTGGTTGCTCCACTTGGGCTCTATGGAAAATCTTGGCAGAGAGTGTTTACCTTTCCGTGTCTTCACGAAAGTAGGTTCTCTGGTCATAGAATAAGATCACTACATGTAGGTGATGGTTTTGTAGTAAGTTCTCAGCCTTATCTTCAGAATGGCTAACAGAGAGAATCAGGTTTGAATACAGGATATAATTTGATGAATTTGGAGATTTAGAGTTAAAGAAAAAATTGTGGTGATGTTTGGATGGGTGCTAGTTTTTAGGGTTTTCCATTTTTATAATTTTCTTTGTTGTGCTTTCTACCATGCTACCTAGTTGCTTTCTTGTTTCCCTAGTATTTTAACTTTTTTGATGTCTATCTCTCTATTGTTTCTTGCCCCATTTGAAATGTAATCCTTATTTGGTAGGTGTTTTCTTCAATATAGTGTGAATATTTTTCCATCACACAGCTTCTGTGGGGTTTGTCTATGCAAATAGCTTGTAAGGCCCATTCATCAGGGTATTTGATGAAATGAAATGATTATCGATGATCACCAACTAATGGTACCTGCAGAGATTTACTCTAACAATTATACAGTTTTCCTATGCCAACAATTATACAACATTTTAACCTCATGAATTATTCTCCTATGTTCTCTTAGCTGATTCTATAAGCACTTATTGTTGTTGTCAAATCTTTTACTCTCTAGTCCCATTGAGCTATTTCAGTTATTTGTGGACATTGATTTATTTTCATTTCATTTCTTCAATTTTTCTGACTGTTATGCATTTCCTTTGGCTAGTGCCTTCTTTCTTACCTATGCTTTTTCTGCTTAAGAATTCCAGCCAGCCAGAGCAACAGGGGCAGCAGGAGCCACGCAGTCCAGCCAAATCCCAACAGGGGCAGCGCAGAGGTAGCAGGAGCCACGCAAGGCTGACGCAGGCCCAATCAGGGCAGCACAGGGGCAGTGTAAGCCCTTCAGGTGTGACGCCAGCCCTTACTGAGCACCGGAGAGGCCAACGTAGGCCAGTTAGGCTAACTTAGAGGGATTCAGAGCAACGTATTATTGCCGTTTTTATTTCTCTGTTGGGTGAACCAATTTTGGTGCCCAGGATTGTTTTACTTAGATTCTGCATAATAATGAAAACCCTCCAGAGCTAGTTGCACCGGTTTCCCACATTGGGTTTTTTCCAGGGATAGTTGTCTAGAAAATATGTGTGTCACTTTGTCTATGAGCATGTTATTCAATATTTGATATGTATGTGTAGGTTTCTAGTTTTATTTACTATTTACTTCGCTAAGTTATTGAATATTTCGGAAATTAACTTGTAACTTAATTCAAGTAGGAGAAGTAAATCAAGATACTGCAATAGGGTTTCTTAGATTAAGAAATTTTCACATTCCCTAGGTCTAGCCCCATAATTAGGTCACCTAGGGAAACAATTTCCCAGGAATATAGCTAGAGGAAAAATTCTATCTCCTAGAGGCAGATGCATTGCTGGTTTCCCTCACTCTCCTCAAAGCTTGGGCCAATTCCAACGATGGAATATCTAGATACCTCAAGCCCTAGCTCTAGGATCAAGTTTTGCCTAGGTGTTCCCAAGGATAGAACCTAGTAGGATCAATTTGACCTATCGAAGTAAAAACACTTGTCTGATCCTTTCCCATCACCTTGTCCAGGATAGGAACATCATTGGTTGCTAAATTCCATCCCCGAACCTGGGCTGGGTCCACTTGGCGCCATGTGGTCCCATTTGGTGTCAAAGGCCTTTCATCAAGGACCATTTGGGAATCCAAGTTCCCAAAGGATTTAAGGGATTGAGAACTTCCTTCATAAGTCTTATTCTTCTTCCTCAACCCTTCAATCCCCCTCCTCTCTCCCTAGAATATAATTCCATTGCTTAAAAGGAAAGCAAGTCCCACTCTTTATTTTATCTCAGGGAAAGGGTTTCGAGGGTCACTTCCCACCTATTCATTGACCTATACTCTACAAGCGACTTCCTAAACTACCGGGACTCCACCCATCGGTGAAAGTCTGTGAAGAGCAAGGAGCCTTAGTTGTGGTGACAATGGGCTAAGCCTCCATCGTTTCCCTTGTCCTAACAGTTGCCCTCTTAGTAACCCCTTTTAGATCCACTACCAGTTTGAGTGGTAACAAGTTGTTCACAATTCCATTTGTGAACAACTCTTTGGTATGCCCACTGTTTCCATACTACAGCTCCAAGATGAGAAGTCCAGGGCTATGGAGGTTGCCCTTCTTCTCACTGAATCAATCCTCTACAATATAGTGAACTAGGGCTAGTTGGTTGGCCCACTTGACTGTTACTTTATTCGTTCAAAGTCTGCACATCCTTAGGCCCTATATACCTGCCCTTCTACCAATTCTGTTGTCCTTCACCAGAATAAGAGTCAGGGCTCTTCTTTGATAGTAACCTAACAACCCTCCAACTGTACTTGGCCTACCATCAATCTGCCCAACCACAGTCAATTCCTTTAACTGATCTAGGGCCCACAATATTGTCTTCATCTAGGGCTATTCAAATCTTCCACCTAAGAATGGTTTGAGTCCTCTCAAGATCATTGTTCTTGTGTATCGAAAATTTGATCTTTTTTTTCCAATCTATGAACATATATGAACTACTCCTCTTATCATACTTCTAACAATCTGTAGATGACTAAACTAGGGTCACAAATCAGCCACTAACAATCCATTTACTAATTTTTTATAGGTTTCTTCAGATCTTTGTCTAAAAATCTATGGAAAGTCCACCAAAATAAACTCCTTTTCATGTCAATCCATTCTTCATATGGCACATTTCTTCTGCATGCCCAATCTTCTGCTTAGGTTCCACCCTCCTTTGGATCTGTTGTCTCCACACATACTGAATCTGCAAACCATCTTCCAGATCTGCGGTCTTTATTGCAGAAATAAACCTCGCTCTAAGGGTCACAACCCATCTTCTTCTATGCAAATTTGTCACAGTCTTAAGGTCATACCTTATGAACTAAACATGCTAGGAAACTGTCCTAACTAGGGCATTATACTTATGTACTTCTAATTGTTGTAGAACAAACCCTATCCACACATAGAAAAAACACGACTCTTGCCTCCATACGAGACTCGACCTAACTCATATGGATCCACAGATTCTGGGCATTTCTTTGACTGAATCTTGACATGAACTTCAGATCTCAATGTCGACCCTCAAACTAGGGTTAACTCAGTCAATATTACGCCTGCGTCGACTTCTGTTATGGCTCTAAATTATAGTGCAAGCCCTCCTCCATTTATGTTGGTATTTATCACAGAACTAGCGGCCTACTAACCACCGCAAGGCAAGATGGGATCAACCCTCTCTTCTATTTCATGTAGAAAATCTAACCAACGGGATTCAATCTGATCTTGTAATCATGTACTAAAACAAGACATCAAATCCTTCCTACAATTTTTGGAAACAAAACACAATCGCACAATCACATATAAGTAAGAGAAACAAGTTATAAATCGTAGAACACAAGATTTATCTGGGGAAGCAACTGCTCAAAACCCTCTATCTCTATTTTTTATTAAGTCAAGGAATCATGAAACAACACAATGCTTAATCTCTCTTGAGATTCTCCGGCACTCTACCAATTGTCTCCTGCTGATCTAGGAAAAATTGGTCTAGTACTTAGCCAATTCTCAGCCTTCCTTCAAGTTGCATTTCTCACGCAATTCCTATGGAATTATCTCCATATTAATTAGGAAAATCAACCTTCCTTGATTCGCAATCCATCATGGCATCCCAATGACTTTATAATTGCACATGGGAAATTTTCTATAAATACAACTAATAGTTATGTTCCTCTGAACTGTGTTACAATAAGGATCAAGGGTCTTTTTATTATTTAAAATAAGATAAAACCCTAAAAAACCAAAACCCTATCCTGAGGATATGTAACACCAAGAGTTTATGGGCCCCGTTGGGGTTAGTTGGGCATCCAACTTCCCGGGGTCGTAACTTGGTTATATGATCTTCGTTTGACGCACACGATACCTCGTTAGAAATATCTCTCTGAGGACTACAACTATTGATGCAATTTATATGACATCACCAAACCTTTCATGCCCAAAAAACATTGTTTGGGGCCTCAAAACGGCTTCGAAAGTTCAGGACCCAAAAACTGACAAAAATAGTAAATTGTGCTATAATTAAGGAAACTAAAAAACTGAAAGAGACAATGGCGAGGGCCCAAGTGGAATAGGTGGGTGGCCACCAATATCCACCTCGATCACCTTAAATCGAATTTCTTGAGTTAACTCAATCATCAGGACTTATTTAATTGACACAAGTTGTTATGAGATGAAATTACAATTTATTGTCCAATTTATTTAAGGGAAAAATAAATTAAACGCCTCACATTCCTCACTCCCGGTACATCAAAATTCCTCACTAGTGTGGGTGAATTTTTTTTGTCCTTTCTAGTCGCCAATTTCACTATTTCTTGTTGAAAATTTCAACACTCCCTCTCAACAAGAAAGGAATTCAATCTATCCCCATCTTGTACCTTTGGAATGTTCTGCATGTTACACTTCTCTAGTGTTATTTACACCTGCAAATCCTGAAATTGAATAGCCTATAAACAACTGAATCAGTATAATGCATCTATCATCATAGCCTTCTGACTGCTGCTAGCTCCTGCACCTGTCTAGTACTGGATTCTCTGCACTGCTACTGACATCTGCATCTGTGCCCTTTGAACTATTGCTAAATCTATTTGTGCTCCAGTATTTGACATCTGTCACTCTGATTTCTGTCTTGCTGACATATGACTACATCAATCTAACTGATCCTTCCTACTAATACTATACGGTGGGCTCCTCATAGCCAAGTTTGATCCATGAGACACGCCATCTCAATGGACCTTGCTCAAATTTCTTATCTTGGGATTATGTCTACACATAACCCCACCTTACACCTCGAGGTATGGCTGCTCCCTCTTTCAATCTGGCTTGAAATTTCCCCCTCATGGAGGTCTCTTCTTGAGTGGATGCTTCCACTCGGTCTCCTCTCTGCTTCTCAAATTGTGGCAGCTACTCCACAACCTTTTGAGACTACTTCTCATGAGGATGCATGTTGAGAGGTAATTCATGCTCCCTATAAACCACCATGTCTCTAACTTCTTCCTTTCTCCTCAAAGCTTTGCATGCATAAAATTACGTCGGAATTTCATGTGAGTTTCTTCAATGCCTGCAGGTGTAATTGTCAAGTTACAAAAATTTTCTAAAAAAAGAGTTGATTTTAAATCCGATGATATCTCCCTCATTAGAGCTGATTTGACTAGATTTTTTTTCCATTTGGGTAGATTTTCGCAAGGAATCCAAATATTCTATTTGTTTTCAAAAATTTTACACCAAAATCTTTAAGTATTACTCTACAATGGCACTTAAAATATTCCTTCTCACGATCTGATCTGAAAATCTAACCAGCGAGATTCAATCAACGAGATTCAATCTGATCTTGTGATCTACTAAAACAAGATACTGAATCCTTCCTACAATTTACGGAAACAAAACACAATCGCACAATCATATATAAGTAAGAGAATTAAATTATCAATCACACAACAACATGATGTATTTGGGGAAAGCAACTAATCAAAACCCCTCTATCTCTATTATGTATTAAGTCAATGAATCATGAAACAATACAATGCTTAATCTCTCATGAGATTCTCTAGCACTCTGTCAATTGTCTCCCGTTGATCTAGGCAAACTCGGTCTAGTACTTAGCCAATTCTCATCCTTACTTTAGCCTGCCTTGCTCATGCAATTCCTAGGGAACTAAATCCTTATTAATTAGGAAAATCAGTCTTCCTTGATTGTGCAATCCATCATGGCATCCCAATGACTTTATAATTTCACATGGGAAATTTCTCTGAATATAACTGATAGTTATGTTCCCTTTAACCTCTGTCTTAACTGGGTATTCCTCTAAACGGACATGCATGCAACTATTAATAGTGAATTATCAGTTATCTGATTGATCACTCATTGTGAATTAAATCTAATTTAATTCACTGGACCTCTCACTAGATCATCACTCAGTTAGAACTATTTAAACTGATTTAAACTCATTTAATTGAGTTAATTACACTTGCACCCCATTAATGCATCAACTTCAATTGGACCCCAAAAATATTAGAATCCATTTAGATGCCTCATATTAGACCCTCAACTCAAATTTATTGAGCTAACTTAGTCATCATGACTTAATTAACTGACACAAGTTGTTATGAGATTAAATTACAATTTATTTAAGGGAAAAATAAATTAGATGCCCCACATTCCTCACTCCTGGTGCATCAAAATTCCTCACCAGTGTGGGTGCATTTTTTTTGTCCTTTCTGGTCTCCAATCTCACTGTTTTGTTGCAAATTTCAACATTTCAAAATTTGATGCGGCCTTCACACAAAGCCACCATTGAAATCACATGCCCAGATTCTCATGAGAAACCTCTCTTAAGCTTAATCTGCCAGAAGATAACCAACAATATGCCATCCTACTTCCTAGTGCAAACCGACCATTAAGGTATGCAACATTCTTCTAAAACCTCACATGATGATCTTGCTCTTGGAGGATGATCATGACCTCCCTTTAGCAACCCTTACTCGGCCCTCGTACTCGACCTACTTTAGGACTACATCTCTCTTCACCCCCTTGATGTGCCAGATAGTGGGAATACATGTCAAACATGCTAAGATGTGCAAAGTGATAAGGCATGCCAAGATGTGCAAGGGTGTGTCAATGCGTGTCAGGGACTGTCAAGACAACAAAAGGGAGAAAAAAGTTAAACTACAAGGAAATGAACATATAAGAGGGTTAATAAGTCATCAATTTACCTTTTCCAAGAGGGGCATGATAGGCACACTAACACTAGGCAGCAATATGTGCCAAGTGCAAAGTCTTAGTGCATTCTAAGTGCCAAGTATTCCTTTGTTGCTTCTCATCTACTTTCCAACAATTGATCATCACAAATAAATTTAGTATTAAACCATGCTAAATCATACCAAGGCATCTCAACATATTCCATACATGCTAAGACTTTCCAAGCGCCAACACGTGCCAAGCGCCAATATGTGTCAGGGACTAGTGTTATGCATGTTATGAAGTGGAAGGGAATGTTGAAGAGTGCTAAGGTGTGCTAAAGAGTGATAATGCATGTTGATGAGTGTTAAGGAGTACTAGGAAAAAACATTAAGGGATCACTAGGTAAAAATTCATGGAAGTTAATGAATATGAGGAATGTGTACTGCCAGAGACTAGTGTTAATGGTCAGTGTTAGTTGTCATGCCAAGGAGGGAGTGACAAGGTATGTTAAGCATTGGTAAGGCATGCTAGGGAATATCAAGGCATGTTAAGAATTCCCAAAGTGTGCTTGGGAGTTCCAGGGTGTGCTAATTATATCATGTGCCAATTAATAGTGCCAAGATATGCCAATACATGCTAAGTGCTAAGGATGTGGCGCAGGGTGCCAGGGTATGTCAATATGTGTCAAGGCAACAAAAGGAAGAACCAATAAGAGGGTTAATAAGTCAGGACTTTATCTTTTTGAAAAGGGGCATGCTAGGCACACTAATAATAGGTCCCAATACATGCCAAGTGGAATTGTGTGCCAAGTGCTAATGTATGTCAATGCATTCAACCAAGGTGTTCTAGGGCATGCTAGGGACTATATGCAACATGCCAACACATGCTAGGAGAGTTCCATGTTGTGTTAGCGCATGCCACCATGTGCTTGGGTGTCAATGTCATCACAGTATGTTCTAGGTACAAATATGTTCCAAGACATGTGGGGTGCTAAGAAATGTTACTGTGTGCCAAAGCATTACTTTAAGGTGTGCCTAGATTGTTGAGGATTGTTAGGTCTTTCTCATTAATAGAATTGTTAGAGCTCGATTATGTATTAAATAATATATTTCCTACACACAATAGTGGAACTTTATCTAAATGGAATTTGCTAGATAATAAACTTAATAGATATGAATCATGTGTTGACTCATAGGAAATCTCTATTCGACTAGTCATTACTTGAGGGAAATGATACACACTTATTACTTCTTAAAAAATTGACTGACCCTAACCACCATGGCCTTGGACATATTATAAAAAATGCTCCACAATAATGGTATTAAATCATTATCTTTTCACAAAAAATATATTAACATGCACATAGTGTCATCAAAAACTCATTGGAATGATCAATGATGACAAACATTTTTTGATCGTCACCAAAAGTAACAAAAGGAGTGAGGGTCATTAAAATTTCATCACTAGAAGTGTCACCAAAGAGATAATTAGTGATGGGCCTTTAACGACCCTCACCAAAAGTGAAATGTATTTGGTGACGGACCATAAAGGACCATCACTATATACACTTACAGTGACGGTTTTTAGTGATCAATGATGATGGACATTTTTTGACCGTCACCAAAAGTAACAAAAAGAGCATTGGTGAGGGTCATTAAAAGTTCGTCACTAGAAGTGTCACCAAAGAGAGAATTAGTGATGGGCCTTTAACGACCCTCACCAAAGTGTCATTGAAAATGTCTTTGGTGACGGACCATAAAGGACCATCACTATATACACTTACAGTGATGGTTTTTTAATGACCGTCACCATATGTGACATTGGTGACGGACCTTAAAGGTCCGTCACAAGCATGACCCTCACCAATGTGCTTTTTTCTTGTAGTGCATTTTAATTCCTTCTCACGGGGAATCTTGTGAGAAGGAAAGGGCCCACCTTCTTCACAAGATTCACCCATTTATTTCCATAGTGTGTTAACTGTTCTTTTCATTTACACCTTGTTAAACTCTTTTTGCTGAAATCATTTATGAAGTATTGGAACTCTGTTATCTATTGCTAAAACTTTGTTTCCATTGATTTTTGCATTGTTTTCATACAATTCATTCCTAGGTAATTGTGGATTATTTTAATTGGTAATCTTGTTTACAGAATGAGTTTGTGAAAGCGTGGTAATCAGAAATAGGTGCTGAAGATTCCTACTTGGGGAATAGGGTCTTGTTCTCTGTTATAGCATAATTGGTATTTTCTTCTGCAGATTGGTTTCCTTTACTAGATTGTTGTCTTTTTAAATGTAATCCAGGATTATTTCGGTGATTGTCTGCAATAGAAATATTGCCTTTGTTGTAACTCGAGTAGAACTCCAGTCTGTTTGAAACAAGGTGTGATTAGTGTAAATTTTACTACAACTTTTCATCTCTTTTGAGATTGAGCATATACAGTGTGTGATTGCCTTTGAAATAAACAGACTTCCTTGGGTTGAAAATTTATGTAGCACTTGATTTTTTAAATCAATAAGAAATTAAAGTGACCAACATTTTTGCGCCGTTTCCAAGGAAGGAAATTATAGATTTCAAAAGCATTGATGTTTTTATTTCAGATGTGCAGATTGCATGAGAGGACACGGAGCCCATAAGAAAACTAACTCTACAGGTGGCAAGGGCAAAGGAAGGGGAGGAAAAAAGACCTTTATTGACGAGATCGTATCAAAAACTAAATCTTCTTAGAGGCTAAGCTCTCGAAGGCCAAAGCCTCAACATTCCCCTCAATCTAACTACGAAACAGAAGAAATTGTGAGCCCTAAAAACGTTGAGGAGCAAACAAAAAGCGTTGAAGAACTAGCAGAAAACGTTGAAGAGCTAGTAGAAAGCGTTGAAAATCCAGCAGAAAACGTTGAAGAACCAGCAAAAAACATTGAGGAGCCAGTAGAAAACATTGAGGATCGAGCAAGTGCAGTAGGAGATCAAGCAATGGAGGGGAATAATGAAGGATTCTTCGGTGGAGGACAAGTAGATCCTGAAGGAGAGGGAAAAGATGAGAATTTTCTCTCTACCTTGGGATTTCCTATTGGGGATCTTCCTAGAGGAGCAACTCCCATGAAGAATATCCCACTTTCAACCTTACCTAACTTCCATGGTTTATCTTCTGAAGATCCTGATGAGTTTGTTTTTGAGTTTGATATATTATGCAGAAGTTATGATTACATTACTAATGCCGAAAAACTAAAGCTATTTCCAGCAACATTAAAAGGAAATGCATTAAGGTGGTTCATGAGTCTTGGAGGCCATGTAATCACAACTTGAGAACAGATGAAACAGAAGTTTCTGCTCAAATATCAAGACTAATTCCAGACTAAAGAAAAAAGAGAGGAACTATTTAAGATGGTACAAAAGGAGGATGAGAATCTGGAGGAATTTGTGGAAAGACTACAATACAACTTGCAAAGATCCAATCATCCTGATGTAAGTAAGGATATTCTTAAAACAATATTACTAAAAGGGGTGAGGGATGACTGTCTAAATATGCTAAATATGCTTGGTAAAGGGGACATATCTAAAGAATCATATGATGAAATTGTTAACCTCTGTAAAAGATGTTCAAGAGGAGCTGCAAGGAACAGGTCAAACAATAGGGATACCACATATTCAAGAGTTCAAAAATCAGCCAGTGGAGGAGCAACAAGAGCGAAATACGTAATTTACTTGAGGAATTTAAAACTGAAATGTTAAGTTCTTTTGCTTCATAAATTGACACCTTGCAGGTTAAGAAGAAACAAGCTGAAGTAGAAGCAAATTTGGCTGTCTTTTGCCCCAAATGCAGAGATAAACACCTACTAAGGGAATTCCCATTGGATAAGGTGCCAATTTGCACCCTTTGTGAGAAGGATCATGAAACATGACAATGCCCTTCTTTACCAGGAATAAAAGCAACATTGCAACCAACTGAAGAAGAAGTTGAAGTAGTCTATCTGTTGACATAGAGAAGGAAATGGCAACCAGAGGACAAGGTATGAACTCTAATATGCCATATAATTCTTCTAATCATTGGAACAATTATCCTTCTTTTAGTCAAGAAAATTACCCTCCCTTTAACCAAATGCAACACCCACCCTTCAATCAAATGAATTACCCACCCATGCAACAAGCAAACCCTCCCTTTGTAGATCCTGCAATGTGGACTCCTTGGCCTCCACAACAACAATCTTACTTTAACCAATGGAATCCGAATTGGAGGGGTCAAAAACTCTCATTTCCAAATCAATTTCCTCAATTTCAGCAACCAATTCCTCTACCATCAGGTGCTACACCGAATAATCAAATTATAAGACCCCAACTACCTATACAACCAAATCCTTACCCCAATAATAAAGCTGTGCAAGTTATTGATATTCAGAACTAGCCTATACTTCCTGTTTTCCCTGCACAATGTAATGACATTCATTTACGATCTTGGAAAATAGTTGAACCCATTATCGATGATGTTACCTCTTCTGATTCTATTAAAGAAGAGACTAAAAAATGTGATTCACATAAAGAGGTACAACCACCCTCTAATAAGGGTGTTGAAATGGCAGAACCACCATTCCCTGAGCATTTAGTTTTAACTAAAATTCCTGAGCCACCTGCTTTTAATCTTCTAGGGGAATTACAGAATCTCTATATCAACATTCCACTTTTACAAGCACTAAGATATGTACCAATTTATGCCAAAACTATGAGAGATATATGTGTTAAGAAACCTGGTAGGAAAGCTAAATATCCCCTTACAGTTCATGTTATGGGTGATTTATCTGCATTAATTTCCGATAAAACTCCCCCAGTTAAATATGGTGATGCCGACCATCCTACTGTCATAGTGAAAATTGGAAAAAAAATAATCCCTCAAGTTCTAGTAGATTTAGGTGCTGCTATAAATATTATGACTCTTGAAACTTCACAACTGTTACAACTGAAAAACGTAATCAGAGATACACCAACCATTCTAGAGTTAGCTGACCATTCTACAATCAAACTGGAAGGAGTTATTGAAGACCTAGTTATCTCAGTTGAATCCTGGAATTACCCAGTTGACTTTGTGGTGTTACAGACTAAAAAAAAGTTGGGGGGACATCCTCTAATTCTGGGAAGGCCTTGGTTAGACACAGTCGATGCCTTTATCAGCTACAGATCTGGTTCAATGACAATTTCCAATGGATATGAAACTAAGCAGCTTACTCTCTACCCTCACGCTACACCCATGATTAATAATGATAATTCTCTATGGATGGACTATGATGATCATGCTATTCAAACTATTTTGACTATCGGACAAGCTTTAAGCCTTAAAGATACCACTGAGGATGAGGTAATTAATAATTTCATTTGTGAACCCTCCTCCATGATTCCTGAAACACATAATCAGATGGCTACAATTTTGAAATCAAATACCCAGGAAAAGCTTAAATCTAAAGATCTACCTCAAACATCAACCACCATCTCTTCTAAAAGTATAACAGTAGAAATCGAACCTGGCAAAACATTGAACATAAACCCCAACTTGACAGTTGCTGAAACACAACAATTAATGAAGTTACTGCTTGAAAATAAGGGAGCATTCGCATGGGACTATACAAATATGAAAGGAATCTCTCCTGAATTATGTACTCACCGGATCTATATCAAGGAAGGTTGTAGACCAGTCTGTCAACCCCAATGACGAATGAACCCTAATTTAAGAGAAATTGTCAAAGAGGAACTTCAAAAATTGCTTAATGCAGGGTTTATATATCCTATATATGACAGTGAATGGGTTTCCCCATTGGTAATAGTTCCTAAGAAAAATGGGAAATGGAGAGTGTGTGTACATTATAGAGCCTTAAATAAAGCCACTCAAAAATATCACTTTCCTTTACCATTCATTGATCAGGTATTAGATAGTTTGTTAGGGAAGAAATTATTCTCTTTTTTAGATGGGTTTAGTGGGTATAATCAAATCAGAAATGCACCCCAAGACCAAGATAAGACCACTTTTAATAGTCCTTGGGGAACTTTTGCCTATAGAGTTCTCCCATTTGGACTATGTAATGCACCAGCAACCTTTCAAAGAGCAGTTATAGGAATCTTTTCTAATATGCTCAATGACTCTATGGAAATATTTATGGATGAATTTACCCCTTATGGTGTGTCTTTTGAAGATGCATTATAGAATCTTGAGAAAGTACTTAAACGATGTATACAAGCTCACCTCTTTTTAAGCACTGAAAAATGTCATATGATGATGAGTGAAAGAGTAGTGCTTGGACATTTTATTTCATCTCAAGGAATTCAGGTAGATCCATCCAAAATACAAGTTATTTAGAATCTTCCTATTCCTAAAACACAAACAGATGTGAGAAGTTTCTTAGGACATGCAGGATATTATAGGAGATTTATTAAAAAAATTCCAAAATAGCTTCTCCTTTGTTTGTGTTACTTATGAAAAAATCTGAATTTAAGTGGACTAATCTTTGCCAGGAAGCCTTTGTAGAACTCAAGTATCAGTTATATACAGCTCCTATTTTGAAAGGACCTGATTAGGCACTTCCCTTTCATATATCTTCTGATTCTTCGGACACTGCAATTGGAGCTGTCTTGGGACAAGAGGAAAACCATCTCCCTTATACTATCTACTTCATCAGTAAGAATATGACTCATGCTAAGCTTAATTATACAGTTACCGAAAAGGAATTTTTAGCAATCATTTATGCTATTAATAAATTTCTACATTACATTACTGGTTACTCTACTTTTTTCCATACTGACCACTCGGCTATCAAGTATTTAATGAAAAAATCTGTCACAAATTCTCGAGTCAGTAGATGGTTATTATTATTGCAAGAGTTTGATATTACAATTATAGATCGACCAGGTAAAGAAAATGTTGTTGCTAATTTCCTTTCTCAGTTAAAAGCTGATGATAATACTCCAGTAGATGATTCCTTTCCTGATGAATATTTATTTGCAGTTTCTGCTTACTCACCATGGTATGTAGACATTACCAATTATCTAGTTGCAGGGAAGTTACCATCATAACTATCACATCGAGAGAAAAGAAAAATCATTCAACAAAGTGCTCGGTACAGCTGGATAAGTGGGTGTCTTTTCTACATAGGACTTGATCATGAAATCCGAAGATGCATTAGAGAAGATGAGGTTTATGATATACTAAAAGCTTGTCATGATGGCCCTTGCAGAGGGAATTTTGCTGATAAGAGAATGACACATAAAATTCTTAGGATGGGTTATTATTGGCCTTCACTCTTTAAAGATGCAAAGAAATATGTTCGAGCTTGTGATAGCTGTCAGAGAATGGGTCAACCTAATCATAGAGATGAAATGCCATTAAACCCCCAGGTAATACTTGAACCATTTGAAAGATGGGCCTTAGAATTTATAGGACCCATTAATCCTCCATCCAACCAAAGAGTTATAATATTAGTTTGCACAGATTATATGACTAAATGGGCGGAGGCTAAAGCACTCCTTAGAGCTAATGAAGAAGTTGTCATTGCTTTCCTAATTGAAGAAATCTTTGTTAGATTTGGAGTCCCTAGAGAGCTAGTTATAGACGGAGGACCCCCTTTCACTTCTCATGGTTTCAAAGCCACCCTTCAAAAATATCATATTCATCATAGAATGACTACACCATACCACCCCCAAGCCAATGGACAGGTGGAGAGTACAAACAAAGTAATATAAGCCATTCTAACAAAAACAATCAAGGAAAACAGGAAGGATTGGTCTCAAAGGCTCCCTGAAGTGCTATGGGCTTATAGAACTACCTGGAGAAATACTACCGGATTTTCTCCCTATGAATTGGTTTATGGTAAAAGTGTTGTTTTTCCTGTGGAATTTGAAATTAAAACCTTAAGGACTGCTTTAGTTGTTAACCTTGATTTGATTGATGCACAGATAGCTAGGTTGCAGCATCTTCATGAATTGGATGAAAAAATATTAGATGCCATTCATCAAACAACTATGATACAAAAACAAAGAATAAAATGGCATGATAAAATCATCAAGCATAAGAAGTTCCAAAAAGGTAATTGGGCTTTATTGTATGATTCTTGGTTTGAAAATTTTCAAGGAAAACTACGTACAAGATGGCTGGGACCTTACGAAATAGATATTTTTTTTCCCAATGGAACAGTAAGGCTCCTAAAAATTGATGACTCTAAAACACCACTATTAGTAAATGGTCATCGGCTTTGTTTGTACCAGTGCCCTATTTCCATAGAAGATTTCAAGGCCACTTGCATGGCAGATGCACATTATCTCTTTTTAGCGGAGCCTTCTGCTCCTCATTGCATTTGATTTTTCTGAATTGTATTTTTAGCATTAGATTATATTTCTTAAACTAATAATCTTTTTCAAGGGCTGGCATGTTACAATTGATTAGTTTTCATATTCTTGATTTAGGAAAGGCTTACCAAGAAAGGACAACTTCACCACTGTTTCGGGGAAAAACACCCTAGAGGTTTGTTGGGTCAAAACCTCCACAGATCAGGGCATGCTATTCAAGAAGGACTCACACAACCACACTTGGATGCTAAAAACTAGATAACATCGATAGTAGAACTCACCCGTAATCCTACGTTTGATGTAGATCCCGCGGGGTCCAAACCCCCAGCAACCCTTCTTCCTCCTTAACCTGAAAACCAAGAAGAAACGTGCACGGAAATCTATTTGTACAGCATATATTTACCCTAAATGTCAGTGAAAACCATGTGAAACATCATATAAACAATAATAAATGCTTAAATAATAACCTTTTCACATATGCAAGCAAATGTTAACACGTGAATTCGGGAACAAGATGGTTCTTCTCTATTACGAACAGCATGTATAGTAATAAAAAGTGGAGAGATCACCTGAATCCTTCCACGATATTCGAACAGACCGTCGTCCAGATCCGTCCCGCCCTTGCCTCGCTAAGATACTTTCAAGACTTGTGCACACGAGATGACATATAAATGGATGAACATCTCCAGGAAACAAGGGTTTCCTGTAAAAATCTGGGAAAGTGCAGGAGGCACGGAAATTCAGACTTGAATTGGGATTCCAACAGTATCTATAGTATAAATTTTACTCTCTCCCTTGACCATGCACATGGGGGCTTTTATATTGGGGGCTTTTATATATAAAGTGGTTTCAATTAGATGGAAACGATTGTACGTCTTGGGTGGTTGAACTCTTTGGCTGAACCATCAACTTAACTCAAAATAGGGAATTTTTATATATTTTTTATTAGTTTTAATTCTCTGTAGAAAAGTTTGTATGGTTCAGTGTATACATGGAAAAGTCTGGGCATACCGCGTATGGGATTTTCACTAACCTTGTTTTTATGGAATTTTGTTCAGGTCTATGAGATGGGTGTAGTACAGGCAATCTTAAAATCCATGAGAGGTGAAAAACATTCTTCCTATAACAGATGCCCCCTAATATATGAGGTCAGAAGGGGTACATGATGGCTGAAATGTATTATGCACATAGAAAGAACTTCGCAAGGACAAGGGAGGACTTCACCAGATTTCAGCCTGCCAAAAACCAATGAAAGAAAACAGAGAGTCAACTCATGCTGAGGCGGGCATACCCATGCTCAGTCAAAAATACATCATATCGAAAGTACAGAATAGATCAAAATGTATACAAGTATAGTTGAAGTGAAAGTACACAATGAATCTATCCCAGGCATGGCCAGATACAATCAGAATCAATGTCCTAGTATCACACCATAGAAAGGCAGTCAGAATCTCTTTATTGATGTAAGTCATATAAATGGCTGAATCTCAAGCCAAATCATAAGGGGTGAGATACATGGTACAATCCGGCACAGAACTGCACTTCATTAAAGTGTCTGACTTTAACATATAAGTGTGAAGCGACATCAGCGGCAGAGTAGATGACCAAATTAGTGAAGATGTGATACCACCAGAAAAAATCTTCAATCCCAACTACAGTCACCCACAGCTAGCTCAACAAGCTCAGTCAAACCATGGCCAGCATTCATCTTGGTCAATAGCCATGATCTGTGGGGACTTCCAATAATGAAGAAAATGAGTGTGAGTGCCCAGTACAATCTAACAAGTGTGAATAAATGAGTTGAAGTTGAACACTTGAAAGAATCTACCAATCAGGAGGCAATGATGAATCCCCACTGTCGATAGCGAAGAGTCTGCCACTGATGACTGCAAACCCTAAGGTACTGACAAAAATACTCTAGACCTTATTCCCA
Source organism: Pinus albicaulis (assembly GCA_034641835.2). Taxonomy (NCBI): domain Eukaryota; kingdom Viridiplantae; phylum Streptophyta; class Pinopsida; order Pinales; family Pinaceae; genus Pinus; species Pinus albicaulis. The sequence goes on along the minus strand of JAXQQM020081252.1, from coordinate 101,549 downwards.
GAGCAATGAGTCGGAGTCGATGGGAAAAGATCTACTGGAAGGAAGGCATTAAGGCATCCCACATCAGTCCAGCGCGAGTGTAACCCGTAGGCCAAGATTTGGAAGGAATCAGACGAAGTAGAGTGACGAAACCAAACTGAAATACGTTTCTGACATGCACAAGATGAAGCTAGCACATGGAAGAAACCCTCTGAACCAACCAATAATGAAAGCTGACACAGAGGCGAGATATCCACCACTAGGGTCAAATGGAAATCAAGGTATTGCACGAATCCCAAGTGTGATAATGTATGCTGACGTCGAACATAGGGGAAACCACTCAGTCAAAGACCCATAATGATGATCAAATGCTGAGCACAAGGTTACCTATCAATGATGGAAATAGGTCTAGGGTGTGGCTCTAGGTTTGCTCTCAGAGCAATGTGTCGTAGTCGATAAGAGACAAACCCGCCAGCAAGAAGTCAATGGAGACCTTCTCAAACCAGCACGAGCAGAAGACCAAAACATCTGATGTGATAGAACAAGATACTGGAAAAACCGGGAAGGACGACTAAATAATGAGTCAAGAGACACCGCAGAATGGCTGACTCTGGTTAGACCTCCCTTGAACAAAAGCACGACTCGTGATGACCATGGCAGTAAAAAGTGACACTATATAAGTCTGTTATGCAAAAGGCAAAAAAAAACTCTCCATATGATTGGAAGAGATAACCAACCGGGGGAGGACTGACTAGTGAAACAAGGCAAAGGCTGAACCTAGGTCAAAAACTAAAACCATCCCAAATGGAGGAAATATATAAGTGTATATGCTTTGTTCAAGGGCGACAAACTGACACTGTACTGCCATCAAATTACGAAGTTATATCCCGTTACCACTCTTTTTTTTATATTTGATTTTTTTGTCTTTTTCATATAATAAGCCTGAAAAAGAATAAAGGAATGCTATGGTACAATGGATAGAACGAGTATCAAGAAACATATGCACTAGTTCCTAGGATTGGAACGATCCTATGCTCAATGCAAGGTGGCGGAAACTGGTAAGCGATACTCATAGGAATGTTCCATCCATGGGTAAAAGGGTGTCAAGTCGCGATAGCTAAGTGCATGCAATGGTTAACTTGTACAGATAGTCAAGGTCAAAAGTTGGCTTAAACATTGAGTCCAAATGAAGCTGGCTAAAGGCCAGGATAAACAAGTAGCCAATATGCAATGCAGTAATACAACTCAATAACACCAGGGAGCCTCTAGGGTAATAACTAGAAAAATGATAGTGGAGAAGAAAAAGAATGAAGCTTCAACACATAAGTCATGGCGGGACTAAAGAGGACTCCCGAGCCTACATAAAAGTAGCATGGGCAACAAGTGATAGCGAGGAACTAAGTAGGAAGCCCATGTAAAGGAAGGCTCTACCACCAAGTCATGATTAAATAATTGGCGAGTGAAATGGGTGAAATACTCATGACCTGATGGGATCGACCCTATGGCAAGTGATCAGAATGGAGGCTAGTATGAAAAATGCAACGGAAAGTGGATTCCCTAACCTATATGCCAGTGAAGATCATATACCTGCCATGACGGGTCAGTAGTCATGGATCAAAAACCGGAAAAATTCTCGAGTTCATCAAAATGTACCTGAAAATATACCAATCTGGGCACTTCCAAGCATCCGGGTTATGCAGCTTAAGATAGATTGAAAAAATAAGCATAAAAAATTTTCAACTTTTTGGGCATAAATAGACAAGTTACCTCATATTTGGTTCATTGTTACATTGCTGATTTGGGAAAAAGTGCTCTGGAGAAAAATCCTCTTTCGTCAAAACAGGAGCAATCGACCGTCAAACTTCACCGAATTTGTCAGGTAAGCTCTTAATTCATCCTTGTTATTCATTTTGTCCGTTCATAAGTTAAAAATTAGGAATTTTCACCGTAGAACCATTTGTTTAAAATCACGGGTTTGCACATACGCGGGTTTATAATGACCAAGTCGCGTATATACGCGACTGTGCACAAAGAAAGTCGCGTATGCACAACCCAAAATGAAAAAACATGTAGCTAATGAACGAATTATTGAATTTTTGTAGGATGACTATATCCTGGAGAGAGCGTGAACATAGTGCCATTGACAATGAAGTCATGCAGGACCAAGTATCACTCAATATTCTTCGAAATTGTGGATTTCTCAATTTTTTCAAAATGCCAAATATGAAGAGTAATGTCCGGTTGCTTGAAATGCTTGTGAGTTATTGGGAACCGGAAGAACACTGCTTCATAATAGATCAAATGCCCATACGTATCGAGGTGGAAGATATCTATTTTATTACTGGACTCTCCCAGAGGGGGGAGCCAGTATACTTGCATGGTAAGCCTTTGGGAGGGCTAACCATGGAAGATTACGTCCATGTCTACTGCGTAGAGGGTTCCAAGAAAGTTGGAACTCAAATTGCTATCAAAGATTTAAGAGACTTGCACATGAAAATTCTCCTTTTTACCATTGGCATGGTAGCAGGATCTGCTTCCCTACATCAGGCATCCAGGACTCAAATGAGTATAGCAGTGGAATTCTTAACTCATTTATATGATTGGTGCACAGCTCTACTGATGAACATGAAGCAACAATTGACTTCTATCCGAAAAGTTAAGACAAAACATTTCGGGTATGGTACAATCTTGATGACATTATTCTTCGAGAAGATTCCTGGACTGAGACCCAAAGTGATCTCTTCTATCAGCAGCCCGAGAGACCCAAGAATTGCCCGATGGGCTGACTTGATGAAGAGATTGGGGGAAGTGAAGTTCCCTGAACCACTTGGGATGATGAGTTCTTCAAATGGTGGGGAGAAAAAATCATCGCTGTGGAGGACTATCCCTATGCTGGGATGGATTTTCGCGGTGATCCAGACTTCTTCATTCCACCTGGCACGGCATGGGGTACAGTCGGTAAGTTTTCAATTTTTGACTTATATAATTTTTTGGATTTTTTCAATATGTATAAAAAAATGTGAAAAACAAAGATGTTTTTGATTGGATTCAAAATGACTTACACTTTTAAAATGATCATGATACAGATATTGGACCAGTCTGACCTGAGGGTTACCCACGACATAAGCGTCGCAGAGGCGAGGCGGATACAGTAGATCCAGACAGGACCCTCCAGGCTGTACAGAGGAACTTGGAGGGATTAACCCGCCAAGTACCTATGGCTGCAGTGGAAGATCTGCCTGAAGCCCTCTAGAGACGGGTAGTAGGAGTACCCCGTGACTGGGTACGGTTATTCCGCCGAGTTGCCACCATGATCGTGTTCTATAGGAACACAACTTCTGGGTAGGGACCACAGGAGTAGATAGATATGATATACCAGATGACTGTATATTTTTGAGACTTAACATGATCGGGCATAAGCCCAATTTTTTGTATGACTTATGAATCCAAATTTTGTATAGTTTTTTGAAAATTCTGATGATATATATACAGTGATGTTTGATGCGATGTGACAAATGTATAAAAATGTATGATGCTTTTGATGATTAAATTTTATTGTATGGAATTATTAATATGCCAATCAATTGCTTGATTAGCTAATGAGTCTTCCATCCAATTGTCAGCTCGAAGAATATGAATGAAAGTTAAAAATTGAAATGATCTTTGTAACAAACGTACCCTCAAGAACAACCGGAGTAAAAATGGATCTCGAACCCGATAAGTATTGTTCAACTGCGACACCACCAGCTGGGAGTCCAAGAAAACTACCAACGAATCAACACCCAAAGATATTGCGTCTGAGAGTAGATAAATAACTGCAGTGTATTCTGCTATATTATTGGAAGCAGGACCAATGCAGACCCCTCTTGATACTAACAACTGATCGGATGGATGATGAAGCACCCAAGCCGTGGAAGCCAAGTTCCGGGTGTGTCTACTAGCACCATCGGTGAAACCAAAATGACTCATAACATTCGACACAACCTGCCAAAGCAGATCAAAAAACATCACCATCCCATCAAAGATCGAAAAACAACCAGATATGTACAAAGTAAAACTACTATATACAAAATCAAAATGTCAGGCCGAAGCCTAGGCATAATACTTTTTTAAAAAGAGCCCATTTTTGGGCTTCGGCAACTCGTTTCCTTCAAAATCAACCAAGGTATATGCTCCTTTTTTAAGGACTTTTTTAACGACGAAGGGGCCATACCACATAGACTTAAACTTTCCTTCCCCCAGGGCATCTTTTTCTTGGGCATAGACCAAAACAAGGTCACCTTTCGAAAAAACCCTAGGTTTGACCGCTTTATCGTACTGAACTTTAACTCTGTTTTTATGTGCTTCATTCATCGTGGCAGCATCCCGACGCTGCTCATTGAGATGTTCCAGATGAAGGAGACGTTCTTCAAGACTAGAAGTGTCAGGAAGAAGTTCAACAGCTAACTTAAGAGAAGGAATCTCACATTCAATGGGAAATACAGATTCCAACCCGTAAACTAGCTGAAACGAAGTAAAGCCAGTTGCAGTTTTCACTGACGTCCTGTATGCCCAAAGTGCAGGATATAGAATAATATGCCAGTTGAATCGAGCTTTATCTATTTTCCTTTGAAGATTTGTCTTCAAGGATTTATTCACGGCTTCCACTTGCCCATTGGCTTGAGGATAATACGAAGATGAATGCTCCTGCCGGAAACCTAATTTTAGAGCCAACTCAGCCATCATGCTATTCTGAAAATGACTGTCATGATCAGTGACAATCTCTTTAGGAATACCAAAACGAGCAATAACTTGGTTGAAAAGAAAAAGAGCTGCAGTCTCACCATCATTCCCAAAAGTAGGCATAGCCTCGACCCACTTAGTAAAGTAGTCTACTGCTACAATAATGTACTTGTGACCTTTAGCCAAAGGTGAGTTACAAGTAGTATAATCAATACCCCACTTTGTAAATGGACTGACAGTAATGACTGGAAAAAGCGGAGCTGGATGAGCGCGCATTTTTCGAGTATAAACTTGACATGGATGACACTTTTTGACCGACTTCACACAATCCTTGAAAATCGAAGGTAGCACAGCCTCAGCTTCTTTGAGAGTTAAGCAATGTCTCAGGATTGAATCAACCCCTCGACGGTATAAAGCATCACCAATGCAGCTCCTCAAGAGACATAGTTTCAATGATAGCCTCATCGGAAGGAAAAGTCTCTCTGAGAGGATCAGGTGAATCAGCCTGACCAAGCCAGGGGGATTGAGAGTAGATGTCGAGAGCCATGCTCAAAGGAGCATGCTGAGGAGGTGGAGGATCCGATGCAGCAACAATCTCACAGTAGTTGATCTCTACCGGCGTTAAAGGCATGGATTCTCCAAACTCATATACATGCTCAGGTGTAGGAATGAGCCAGGGGTCATCGGACCTGGACAACATGTTGACTTGAGCGGTATGCGGTGGCGGTGCGGGAAAGATACCCATGAGGACTGGGTCTTTGAAGAGACCAGGTCCTACACTGTCTGGGGGATTCAGAATTTGATCCACGTATGGCACGTTGTTCTCAGAGTTAGAGGTGAAAAATGACAACTGATCCACCGTGACAATCTTGCCCTCATGAGGGAACTTAATGAATCGAAAGACGGTGGACGACACACAGAGCATGGCATGGGTCCAGCTGTGGCCAAGAAGTATATTGTAGTTGAGTTTAGCATCAACCACTTCCACTTCTACGTTGACAGTTTTTCCCTGTAATGTGATCGCTAGACTCTCGAGAACGCCCAGGGGTTTAGATTCCCGACCATCAAATGCCTCAAGGGCATTGGGAGATGACGACAGGGCTGGAGAGCCGATGGCCTTCCAGCAAGCGGAGGACATAACGCAGGTAGATGCACCTTCATCCACGACGGACCTATGAATGTTCAGGCCGTTAATCCCGACTTGAATAATAAGAGTGATTTGATGTGGAAGCTGGGGAGTGAAATTCTCTAAATCGAAGGTGAGAAGACTCGAGTCGGCGGGATCGATGCCCCCGATGGCAGATAGTAAAGCCTTCCGTTGCGAAGGACAACTTTGAAGAAATTCTAGCGCAGACATGGCAAACGACGCCTGTGCCAAATCCTCAACAATGCTGTAATGTTGAGCGGCACGAGCATTCGGATTATAAGAAGATCTTCGAAGGACACCTTTAGAAGGTGGCTTCACAAAGGGTTCAGGAGTAGGCTTCTCGATTTCCAACGAACCGGAGGCAGGTAGGGGAGGCGGTCCATCCGCAACTGCCTTCCCGGGAGCCTGTCGCGATTCGTTGTAATCCTTCGACCGCGTAGCGACAGAGATAGGTGCAACACTCTTCATCATCAAAACCTGAGACCCAAACGGTGCAGATGGTGACGGCTGTTCGACCATCTGGGTCTGCTGAGATGGAAATGGCTCTTTTAAAACAGCCGGAGTCCCTTTAGGGCCCTTAAGAAGTTGACTAACCTTGGATCGTCGTGGACAATCCTTAGTATAATGGTCCCCTTCACAGATGAGGCAAGGGTACTTCGGTTTACGCTGGGAGCCATCCTCAGTACGAGATTTAGATTCTGGTTTCGGGGCATCAGATTTAGATTTGCCTTTGCCCTTCTTTTTCCCCTTCGAAGTTTTGTCCGTAGGATTGGCCTGAACGGCATTCACTTTCGCGGTTTTACCAGAATCGGAGGGGGCGGGATTAGCAGGAGCATTGTTGGAAGAATTAGACTTCTGCTTCCCATTTGAAGATTTCTTCAAATTCTGAGAGACAGAACCAATGACACCATCCACTGCAGGGGTAGACGGAGCCTTAGAGGTTCCGGACCGTGGAGCATCAGTCAAGATGTCATAAAGCGTGCCGGACTGAGAATAGACAAGATCCAAGTATTGGGCACGCGCGATGGCTTGTTCCTCTGTCACGCACGCTCCCATCGCAATATCCTGAGCGATTTTATTCACAAAGGAGGTGGTGAACCAGTGAGTCAATATCTGATTAGGTATGTGAAACTTGATCAGTCTACGACGGCGCCGCCACTCATGAATGTGATCTGAGATGTGAGTGGCTTTATCCTGCTTCAGGGAAGTCAGGAGGTGCGTCCCGGCCTCATAACGAACCGGTAACTGGAAATGCGTGAGGAAAGCCATGGCTAAAGAATTGAAATCTTGGAAAATGCCACGGGGTAATTCTATGTACCACTTAGCAAAAGCTCCAGTTAAAGTACGCTGGAAGAGGCGCAAACGGATCGAATCGTCGACCCAAGAGTTAGACGAACACCAAAGGTGATACGTCATCACATGCACCTGGGGGTCCTCTCCATCTTTTCCCTCGAACTTGGGGCAATCACCTGGTATCTTGGTGGGAACCAGAGGCCAATATGGATTATGTAAAATCGGATCATTGGTCAACTTTGAAACATCCGGCAGCTCCAAGGTAGCCAGGAACGGAAATGGTGGATTAACCGTCACACCAGGCCCAGGATGAGGTCCGGTACCCATACTCCACGATGGTTGTGAATATCCTTGCCCCCACGGGTTCTGTCCCGCAGGATTCTTACCGTAGGGGGCGTAGGTCGTATAACCAGACTGATTTGGATGCTGGTAACCATAGTGTGGGGCTTGATAACCAGGGTACAGACCCTGATTAGGCGTCGGCCCTGTATAAGCAGCGTTTGGATTGGGCTGCTGAGTGTAGGTAAAACCGGGTGGAGGAGGATAATACTGAGAGCCTCTGGGGTGGTTATAGTTCAGTTGAGACTGACTATGAGGATAATAACCACCCTGAGGATAAGTAGGCTGCTGAAAAGTGGAACCCTACGGAGCCTGATATGTAGGGCGCAGCTGTTGATTTGGCTGCGGCATTGAATGAGTCAGCTGCCCTGAATGAACAGGTTGACCCGACTGAGAGGGCTGACCTGAATGACCAGGTTGACCCGGATAGACAGGCGGTGCCAGTTGCGCAGGTTGACCTGGCTGTAAGTGAGCCCCAGGTTGCACCAGATGGGCCGGTTGGCCTGGAGGCGGAACACCAGGTTGTACCGGATGAGCCGGATGGCCTGGTGAAGGAATAGGGCCAGGTGGTTGCTGGAAACTGGTTTGACCTGAAGCAGAACCATAGGATGGTCCTGGCTGATATGCAACGTTAGAAACAACAGGATACTGCGGTTACATCGGTAAGGAAGGCTGGATTTTCCCCCCAGGACCATAGACCGGTCCCAGTTGGTACCCCGGCTGAGGCTGGACAGGTTGGCCGGAAGGGCTGTAATACTGTCCTTGCGGACTGTACGATGGCCCTTGCTGGCCCGCAGGGTAGCCCTAGATGGGCTACCCCTGTGGGTCATAGGGATAACCAAGTTGGCCCGCAGGTTGGCCTTGGAAAGGTTGCCCTTGCGGGTTATAAGCCTGGTGATGGGGTAAACCTTGAGCATAGAGGAAAGCCTCAGGAGAGGGTAGACGCAAAATCTCCCCGTGCTCGTCATACTGACCTGGAAAAGCATACACGGGAGTACCGTCCTGTGCATAGTGCGAAAAATAAGATCGGTAGGGATCTTGGGAGGATGGTCCAACCTCGGCGTTCGGCTGTTGCAAAGACAACCGATACTCCTCCGGAGAGATATTCTCCGGTATAGCAGTCGCTAGATAAACATCTTCAGGAGTTGGCCCAGCCCTAGTAGCAGATGCTGAGACAACAGGAGAAGAGGTAGCCACATAGACAGTGGGCCGGACGGGAACAGAAGTGACGGGCGTCTGAGGAGACACCCTGGGTGTAGTAGCAGCTGGCTTCGAAGCAGGAGATGATATTCCCATAGAGGTTGCAGCGGAAATGATCTGACCCAGAGATCTGTATCCCTGTGGTAAAGAAGGATTGGCTGTTGACATGCTAGCTAGCTCAGAGTTGTCTCCCTGAAACAATTTTCGTGGGAAGAGCTGATAATCTTCACCAGACATTCGGATTTCCTCACCAGAATCACTCATGGTTGATCCTGCCGTTAAATCTCGCAAGAGATGGCGAGGACTAGGAGGAAATACAGCAGCAACAAAAGGTGAACTCGATGTAAGAGAAAGGAAATCAGCTCCTAATCTCAATTCAGACACAGGGTCCGAAAAGGGCCAATTGAACTCAAATGGTCCTCCAAAGGGTTGCTCAGCGAGAACCGGTCCCCCGTCAGGAAACTCGGAAACAATAGGATGCTGCAGTTCAGCAGAGGATTGGGAAGCCTCTAAAGAATCATCCGTGTAAGGACTACCAGTAGACGAAACCGAAGGTTCCGCCACTGTGGCAAAAGACCAGAGAAAAAGAAACAAACACACACGCGGGCTGAAAACGAGTTAAGACACACGACCAAACGGTCAAAAAGAAATATCTAAGCGGGCGTGTAATCGTGGGTGATTAATTTTTACCACATTGAAAAGTAAGAAACTTTACCGTTTCATGTTTTAAGAGTCGAGAAACGATAAAAGATGACTCTATCTCTTTCAGATTTGACACAAGCGTGAAAGGACAAGCGCTTGACAGTCTTTTCAAGTTTAGGAAGTCAGAAAAGACCAAATGAATGCTCAGGAAATATTAGGCACAAAGGGTGTACCAAATATCCGTGAACTGCAATATACACCTTGGTTTCAATAATGAAACAGAAATCGACCAAGGAATTTCTGTACGTGCAGGTAATCTCCCCGAATGCCGTGTTCGGTGTATCACGGGTATAGGGCGGTAGACTCGGCTTCCTGTGGATAAAGAATTGAAAACCTAGAGGGGTCTCCCTTTATATACGCGACCGGTACGGGGAGCACAAGTCCGTACTAGCGCTGTCTAAAGCCAAAGGGCGAGCGACAGCTGCTAGGTTTAAAGACGCCGAAACACGTCTCTAGCCTAGACCACTGAATATGTTTCGTTAGATTTCAATGCTGCCTTAGGTTAATTGAATAAATTTTATATTTGATCTTCAATTAAGTTTCAGTTTTCAGGCCCTATCGTATGTAATGTCTTAAAAGACTCTTAAATGCAAAGCTACATGCCACAGTCCAACATTTCGTTCGATGAAAACTAGTTACAGAAGAGTTGAGAGCTTTTACACAAACGAAATGATCAGAAGACAAACAATGAGATCTCTAATGCAACTAATGAAATTTAAAACTTTTCATTCAAATCACTAATCACTAGCAAAATTGAAAAGATTACAATTCGCACTAATTAACCAAAAGCAAAAGAGATTTTTTTTTTGTACTTTTCAATGTTTGATAGTTAAATGTACTAAACAAACTGAAAACAAATGGGACAACTTGAGAAACGATATTGAGAGAGAAAAACGAACAAATTTCACTCAATAACACAAGCAATCAGATCCCAAATCAACCAAAGTCTCTGAAAACCAAGAAAAAGACTCAAAGGCTCCAATGGACCGTGTGATCTAGGCCCAAAGCAAGACCAAACAAAATTTGAACGAAAAACGAGCAATCACCCAAAAATCGCAACAAAACAGTGAACAACTACTAAGAGGATGCGGAGGAGCAATCAGAAAGTCGACTGGAGAAACGAAATACCAAAACTCCCAAGGAGGGCTCGATACACTAAGCCACTAGATTCCCTAGGGCTTAAAACGTGAAATCGATAGATAAAAGCAAACAACCAAAGGATATGGGCAAATTCCCAGTCAAACAGGACTCCAACACACTCAAGTAGTCGGAAAATCAAAAAGAAAAGCACTGACCAGGCCCAGAGAGCTCAAAACTGAACAAACTCAAAAAACCTTACAGGAGTGGCGCGACTGTAAGGCTGCAACTGGCGCCAGAAAGCAATTGGCGCGGGCTAAACAAAAGCAACATGCGCCAATTGGTGCGACTGTCGGGCTAAAAAGCACGCCAGTCGAGTTTCTCAGCCAAAATTAAAAAAGAACTACTCCAGAAGTAGATCAATGTAAACTAAGCAAACCAAGAAGCAAAAAACAGCAAAAGAACCCAGCCCAGAAGGCTAACCAAACAAGGAAAATCATAAAACAATCAAACGAGACAATCCAAATGAGACAGTGAAGTCTAGACGATCCCCAGCGGAGTCGCCAAATTGTTGAGGACGTAAATCCCCTCTGCGGACAGAGGCGATCCCTACTAGCCCAGCCGGGGTCTAGCAACAATCACGAAATGTTACGACGAAAGTTCCTAGTTACGAATGAAAGGACCAAAGATGGAGGCCTACCTGGAATCCAATGCTATGATCCGAAGAAGAGAGCGTTCCCATTCCTCAGCCTCAGCAGATCACGATCCTCCACAATCTCCATGGATGGACACCTGCACATGCAAGAAACAAACAGATACAAGCATAAAATCCAGCATACGCAACTAAATATCAGTCAGAAAGGATACTACTCATATTAACATAATCGAAAACAGAGTGGAACCATAATCATAATCATTCATTAAATAACGATCGAAAGAGATTACAACCAATGTTCTGACGTTGTGGTCTCCTTTGGATGGGTCTCCAGTCGTTCACGTCTCGCAAAGCTCGCCAGGGAAAGGGCAAACCTCTCCAGAGTCTCTCGACGATAGTCTCCTTACTTGAGTCGGCCTTAAGGGAAGAAAGAGGGCTCTTACAGCTCAAAGGCTCTTGGGAATTTGGAGATTCAAAGCTTAGGCACTTCAAGACTAGCTTGCCATGGAATTGAGGAGGCTTTTATAGATGGGGAAGGAGGGAGTTGGGATCCCTATTATTGTGGGATTGGCCCTATCAACAAGGAAGGTTCCATGGGAGGTGGCAAACCACTTTCCTTCCATAGAACTCCCGCAGCCAAACCTCCCAACTCAAGATAGGCAATGGTTTCTGAGTTTGTTGAAACACAAATTCCGCCATCTTTATTTAAAAAACACTCCTTAAATTGGCTGGCGCGACTGCTGCTCTGGGACAGAGCGCCAGTTGGCGCGGCCTCTTTGTAGGATTTTCCTCATTGGCGCGAGTGATGAACTGTCTGCCCGCGCCAATGCAAAAGGAGATGTTTTTATGATTTTTTGCAAGGAGATGTCTTTAGGGCAATTGAAGCTCATGCTTAGAGGAATGCATTGATGATGGTTTCAAGGCATGACAATGTTCACAGGTCACAAAATGGGTCCTCCATTGTGCGGGACGGGGAATGGTAGGGACGGTGACAAATTACTCTGTAACAGATGCCCCCTAAAGTATGAGGCCCGAGAGAGAGAGGGGTGAAATGATTTACGAGAACATGTTCAACTGAAGCCCCGCCGTCGGAAAACCTACGCAGAAAAATACAACTGATATCTCAAGTACATGATGTATATGTGGTATGGGCGCAGCCATCCGAAACAGAGTACACTATAATCCGGATCCAGGGTATGGGCACAGCCATCCAGTAAGGATCAAATAAATAGACTCAGGTATGGTCGCAACCATCCAATCAGTTAGTCATATACATAATGATAATAATCCACAATCGCAGCCTGGATTACAACAGACACAATCCAAGGTCTTGCACTCCATCTCGACCCAAACAAAGTACAAGTTCAAGCATGCGAATATGTGAGCTGAAGTCGAACATGCAGGAACATTGTCTGATTACCAGCCAATGATGAAAGTTGTTAACAGACGCGAGAGGAACCACCAATAATGACAATGGTCCTCAAGGTACTACAGGTACAATCTACGGCGTGTGAATCAATGAGTTGGCGTCGAACACCCGCAGAATCACTCGATTGGAAGCCAATGATGAAAACCTCATGTCGAATGCGACGAACCTGCCATTGAGGCATGCAGGCTCCAAGGTACCATAAAGGAGTCTCTAGATCAACTTCCTGGATAATGAGCTGAGGTCGATAGGAAGTGACCTTGATCGAAGGTGGGCCATAATGTTTCCCACATCATCGACACGAGACAGAGGAACATGATGTTTTGTCGTGAATCAGGATTGTATGAGAATCAGAGGAAGGTTGATATTTGCAGAGGCCAACTTCTCTTGAACATATTGACGGCACGACAGTGGATTTGGCAGTATTTGACATCAAAAGATCAGAGGTCATAGTGACGAGGCAATGAGCAGAGGAGAGGTCAAAAAGGATTATCCAAACCCACGGAAGCAAGTGAAAAAATGAGATGAGATGTCCCCAACCTGACACGAATGCAAACAAGTGCCATGTTCAAGAGCGACATACTGCCGACGACAACGATGATGGTTCCATTTTTTCCCCCATCATTTCTGGCGAGTACCCCAATTATTTTTGATAACAAGCTTGAAGGGGATAACATATGCTTGTAATATAATTCCGCCCTTCAGGTGAATCCATCCTAGTGCATTTAACGAGTCCTAGGAAGGAGGAACTCGAAGAACGTCATTTTGAATGGATCCGATGTCATCAGGGTTTAACGAGTCTGACAAAGGGAGAACTCGGTGTCTTTTCATGTTTAGAGAGTTTGAAAAGACAGCAGAAAAGTAAACTCCACAGGTCCCTTTTCGTAAATAGTTCCTCAGATCCGAAAAGGTAGAAAACAATATCCGAGAAAACCTCCTAGTCGCGATAGGCTAGGGTATTCCTTTTTCGTAATCAATCCATCCTAGCCCGAAAAAGGGGTAAACGTATACTGGGTAGATGTCGATTCGTGTCCAATTTAACGAGATCGAAACGACAAGGGCCTCGGCAATCTTTTCATGTTTAGAGAGTCAGAAAAGAGCCGAAAGATGACTCCAAAGTGACTTTTTCGTGTATTTACCGAGTCCGAAAAAGTATAAAATACAACTCGTTTCCATCGTTAAAGTCGCAAAAACCTGCTGCTGCACATACCAAGCAAGCGTAAAACCCATTTTCGACATAACATATTAAAATATTTGATAAAAATGACTTTTTACAACTCATTTTATGTCAAAAAGTTATAAATATGCCAAATTGGTAAAAATAAAATTACATTTACTATTTACCTTGGTAAAAAGCAACAGTGATCCATTTGGAGCAGAAACTTCTGACGGCGATTGCGACAGATCTGGTTGTCCATTCAGTTTCTCGTCTGCTATAGGTAAGAGGCGCTTCCCTGCTCTACATTTTCATCCATTTTTTAATAGTTTTCCTTTGTAAATCAGTTCTCTGTGGCCACTTTTGAAATTTTAGGGCTGCACTCATTGGCACGGGTATCGGGCACGGACCCGCGCCAATGGGCTCTTTTATACAAAGGGCTCGCGCCACGTGGTGCGACTGTTCACAAAACAGCCGCACCAGTGGCCGAACCTAAAAATCCGCCTAAAAATTCGATATTTAAACCAAATTGCATGGAATTTGAGGCCTACCAGAGATCTAACTAAGGGTTTATGACCATATGGATGCAGGTAATCAAGAAAAATGGTGATTGAATGGAAAAAACGAGAGCATGGAGAAGAGAATGAACAGGCCATTCAAAGCGAGGCTTGCATGAATGACCTCAGAAACTGTGGGCTGAAGAAGTTCTTCCTTACACCCTGTCTACGAGCTCAGCTCGAGCTCCTCCAATATTTGATCAGTATTTGGGATGAACATGAACAAGTGTTCATGTTGCGAGATCAGGTATTGGAGCTAGAGGTTTCTGATGTGTATTTTAGCACCGGATTGTCCCGCAGAGGTCCGATCCCTGTGTTGACTGGAAGCAGACCATATGGCGAGAAGATGGAAGAAGTGATGGCACGAGTGTGCCGAGGAGCACAAATGGGATCAGGAAGCAAGAAGGTGGATATCCACACTATCCCTGATCTGGCATTGAGAGTTGTCCTACATACCATCACGCGGGCTGCAGGGTCGCAAGCACCGCACGAGGCCACAAAGGCCCAACTCCTGCTGGCCTCAGAATGCATGAGTCCCTTACTGTTCGACTAGGCAACAACAGTAACAATAAATATGAAAAGACAGCTCAAAAAATGCAAACAAGCTAAACTGAAACAGTTTGGCTATGGTTCCATCCTGGTATCGTTCATTCTGGAACGCTTACCAATCTTCCAGGGCCAAGGGGCCTCAGTAGCAGATCCGATACCACGAGAGCCAAGAATGGCTCGCTGGGCAGCATTAATGCCCAGAGCTGGAGGTAGCCAACAGATGTCCTGGAGGCCGGAGTTCTTTAGGTGGTTACGGCACCAGCTGATTGTAGTGGAGGACTGGCCATATGCAGGAACTGACTTCATTGGAGACCCAGATCTCCCACTGCCAGAAGGAGATGACTGGGACGAGGAGTTGGGTAAGACCTCATGTTTTTGATTTTATGTTTTATGTTTTTTTTTGTTAATACACATTCGTCCTAACACATTTTATATATGTATGCAGATGTGGGACCTGAGAGACTAGCTGGGATGTCTCCAATCTCACGGAGGACTCAACTCGCCCCTGATCCTCAGGGAGAGGGTACCGGAGGAGAGGATTTGATCCAGAATCTCGAGGGCATTGCCTGAGGGATCCCGGACTATGCTCGGCTGGCGGACGTACCGATGGCATACCAGCGTCATACGGTGGGAGTTCCAAGCCGGATCCACCGAATCCTGAGACGCTTAGTGCATGCAGTCACATGCTATCATGAGCACCATGCGGATTAGCTCTTAGGATTTATACCACACCTATTTTTTGAGAGACGTATCGTCTCCAGATGTACTTAAGACGATTATGTATATTCTGAATTTTATGTGACACACTCTATGTAAACATTTCGATATCTATATATATATGCATATCTATTTCTGGATGGATCTTTCTTTACATGTGATGATGATTTATAAATTGCGCAAATGTCTGTCTAATACCAAATTTGCTACTGCATCTGTTAATGTATTCAAATGTCTGGGTATATGATGATATGTAATGTAGTCAAAATTTCTTTCCAGTAATCGAATACGTAGATACAGACGTAAGATGGACGGGTTCCTTACCGAATAGTGTCTGTTCAGTTGTAACACCACAAGTTGTGAATCTAGATACACGAGCAATTCACGGATACCAAGGTTTACTGCCTCGGTTAATAATTCTAACACAACACTATATTCCGCGATGTTGTTCGTGGTACGTCCTAGACACACTCCTTGCAGGTCAATCAACTCACCAGCAGGATCATAGATTACCCAGGCTGCTGAAGACAGATTCCTGGTACTGCGGGAGGCACCATCCACGAAACCAACAAATGGATGAATAGACATCTGCACAACCAGGAAGACCCAATCAACAGAAAGATGTTTACAAAGCACACCACACTATACATGCACACAAATGAAAATCACACACCTATGTACACACACCACACCAAGAAATTACTTCAGGCATAGTACTTTTTGAGGTACAACCCATTTCTGGGCTGCGCCAGTAGAACTCCTTCATAATCTATAAGTTCGTAGGCCCCGTTTTTCAAAACGCGTTTTACTATATAGGGCCCGTGCCACATAGGCTGGAACTTACCGGCTCCAAGCTTGTCATGTGCTTGATCGTACAGGAGGACGAGGTCTCCTTCAATAAAGGAACGAGGAGAAACAAATTGATCAAAATGAGTTTTGACCCTCTTCTTTTGTGCTTCGATAACCAAAGCAACCAGACGACGGGTTTCATCTAACCGTTCCAGATATAGAAGACATTCTTCCTCAGCAGAAGTATTAGGTAGAAGCTCCATAGCTAATTTTAACGAAGGAATCTCGCATTCAATCGGGAGAGTTGCTTCCAGACCATACACCAATTGAAATGGTGTGAACCCAGTTGCACTCTTAGCAGATGTTCGGAATGCCCAGAGAGCTGAGAACAGTTGGAGATGCCAATTAGATTTGTGAATACCAACTGTTCGCTGAAGCATAGTGACCAAAACCTTGTTCACTGCTTCAACCTGACCATTCGCTTGAGGGTAGTATGGTGTTGAGCTGTCGTGACGCAAGCCCAACGTTGAAGTCAGCTCCGCCATCATGTAATCTCGGAAATGAGTACCGTGATCAGTGACGATGGCTTGAGGAACCCCGAACCATGCAATAACATGGTTGAATATAAATTGAGCAGCCGTTTTCCCGTCAGCAGCTAGTGTAGGCATCGGCTCGGCCCACTTGGTGAAGTAGTCGACGGCGAGAATGATATATGCATGCCCCCCAGCCGAGTGAGGGTTACACGTCATAAAATCCACGCCCCATTTCACAAAAGGACCGATGGTAATAACGGGATGCAATGGTAAAGGCGGCACGCGCATCTTGCACTGAAATATCTGGCATGGATGACATTTACGGATTGCAGTGATACAGTCTTTAAATATGGAAGGCCAGAAATAACCTACTCGCAGAATCTTCTGGGCAGTAGCATACCTGGACATATGTCCACCACAGGCACCACTGTGGCAGTCATTTAGGACCTTTTCAGCTTCTTCCAAGGTTAGGCATCGTCGGAGCACCAAATCTACTCCAATGCAGTGTAAGGTATCTCCTACTATACGGTAGGGCTGGGATTGGTGCCGAATCCGACGGCGGGCAGCTTTATCCAAATCAGACCGAAATGTCGAGGTCTGAAGATACACTATTATGTCACCGTACCAAGGGTCACGAGTGCTGATGAGGAAAAGCGTTTCGTCCGGTATATGATCTTCAGAGTGTGAGGGAGAAAAGTCTGTGGGGAGAGAACATATCAAATCCGCGAAGACCAGTGATTTAGTTGACTTAGCGGTAGTGAACTCTAATTCAAACTCCTGCAGGATCACAATCCATTTGGAGTACTTGCCCCCCAGTAATTGTCTAGAGAGAATATATGTCATAGGGTTGCAGTTTGAAACCACTGTTATCATACGCAAAAGGATGTAATGGCGAAAACGTTGTACATCATGTACTGCTGCTAACGCCAACTTCTCGACATGAGCATAGCGCATTTCTGGATCGAGAAGGTTCCGTGACAGGTAATAAACAACATGTTCATCACCGTCATCGTCATCCTGCACCAAGACCATGGCTATGGTGCTAAATGCGGCGGCTAGATATAAAGTGAAGTCGCTGTGGTAGTCCGGAGGACGAAGCAACGGAGCATTGACAAGCAACGTTTTCAGCTTCTCAAAGGATTCCTGAGCAATTTCGTCCCAATGAAAGGGAACGTTCTGCTTTAACAAACGAGTGAATCCTTTGGCCACCTCGGCATAATTCGGGATAAAGCGCCAAAGAAAGTTCGCTTTCCCTTGCAGACTCTGTAACTGATACAGGGAGGAGGGTGATGGGAGATTTACGATGGCCTCGACCTTTAGAGGGTCAAGGCGAATTCTGTCTTTCGAGACTATGAATCCTAAAAGACGGCCAGAATCAATGCAGAAGACACATTTATGAGGATTGAGCCTGATATTGTAGCGCCTGCAACGAAGAAAGATCTGGCGGAGATGCTCAGAATGGTCCTCTTGCTTACCCGAATGGGCTGGCAAGTCGTCCAGATAAGGCTGAACGATGTGGCGAATGTCATGAAAAGCATAGGACATCGCACGCTGAAAAGTGGCTCCAGCTTTCTTTAAGCCGAACGGGAGTTTTTTGTACGCGAAAGTACCCCACGGACAGATGAATGTGGTCTTGTGTTGATCCTCAGGTGAAATATTGATTTGGTTATATCCTGAGAAACCGTCCATTAAGGAATAGATCTCACTCCCAGCACATTCGTCGATGATCTGGTCTATAAACGGAGTGGGATAATTATCCTTTGGACAGGTGCGATTGATGTCGTGATAATCCACACAGACTCTAATCGTACCCTGCTTTTTATCGACAGGGACAATGTTAGACACCCATTCTGTGAGGGGGATGGGATAAAAAAACCCGCGTTCAAAAGTTTTTCAACTTCTGCCTTGATGGCGGCGGCTTTCCGAGGATGCATGGGGCGTAAGCGTTGGCACACGGGTTTCGCACCTGGATAGGTTGGAATCTCATGCACTACAATACTAGGATCAATCCCCGACATTTCCTCGTAAGACCATGCGAAAACATCTCTGAATTCTTTGAAAAGCTTAGTATAGACTTTAATCTCATCGGGAGAACAAGTCACACCCACATGAATATTCTCAACGATCCCCGGTTTAACGAATATGTTGATTGGAATAGTTTGAGTAATGTTACCCAAGTTACCCTCCGAAAAAACCTCGTGCGTCAAGATGGGCGTTTGAAGAGGGGGGGAAGGAACCTGAGTAGCATAACGCTCCAGACAATCAGTCATTGCCCCCAAGCTAGGCATAAACGAGGAGCGATGATGTCCATCGCCCCAAGGCAGATCCTCAAGAGACATAGTTTCAATGATAGCCTCATTGGAAGGAAAAGTCTCTCTGAGAGGATCAAGTGAATCAGCCTGACCAAGCCAGGGGGATTAAGAGTATATGTCGAGATCCATGCTCAAAGGATCATGATGAGGAGGTGGAGGATCAGATGCAGCAACAATCTCACAGTAGTTGATCTCTACTGGCGTTAAAGGCATTGATTCCCCAAACTCATATACCTGCTCAGGCGTAGGAATAAGCCAGGGGTCATCGGACCTGGACAACATGTTGACTTGAGCGGTATGCGGTGGCAGTGCGGGAAAGATTCCCATGAGGACTGGGTCTTTGAAGAGACCAGGTCCTACACTGTCTGGGGGATTCGGAATTTGATCCACGTATGGCACGTTGTTCCTAGAGGAAGAGGTGAAAAATGACAACTGATCCACCGTGACAATCTTGCCCTCGTGAGGGAACTTAATGAATCGAAAGACGGTAGACGGCACGCAGAGCATGGCATGGGTCCAACAGCGGCCAAGAAGTATATTGTAGTTGAGTTTAGCGTCAACCACTTCCACTTCTACGTTGACAGTTTTTCCCTGTAATGTGATCGCTAGACTCTCGAGAACGCTCAGGGGTTTAGATTCCCGACCATCAAATGCCTCAAGGGCATTGGGAGATGACGACAGGGCTGGAGAGCCGATGGCCTTCCAGCAAGCGGAGGATATAACGCAGGTAGATGCACCTTCATCCACGACGGCCCTATGAATGTTCAGACCGTTAATCCCGACTTGAATAACCAGAGCGATTTGATGTGGAAGCCGGGGAGTGAAATTCTCCAAATCGAAGGTGAGAAGGCTCGAGTCAGCGGGATCGATGCCACCGATTGCAGACAGTAAAGCCTTCCGTTGTGAAGGACAACTTTGAAGAACCTCAAGTGCAGACATAGCACACGGCGCCTGTGCCAGATCCTCAACAATACTGTAATGTTGAGCGGCACGAGCGTTTGGATTATAAGAAGATCTTCGAAGAACACCTTTAGGAGGTGGCTTCACAACAGGTTCGAGAGTAGGCTTCTCGATTTCCAACGGACCAGAGACAGGTGGGGGAGGCGGCCCATCCGCAACTGCCTTCCCGGGTGCCTGCCGCGATTCGTTGTAATCCTTCGACCGCGTAGCGACAGAGATAGGTGCAACACTCTTCACCATGAAAACCTGAGACCCAAACGGTGCAGATGGTGACGGTTGTTCGACCATCTGGGTCTGCTGAGATGGAAATGGCTCTTTCAAAACAGCCGGAGTCCCTTTAGGGCCTTTAAGAAGTTGACTAACCTCGGATCGTCGTGGACAATCCTTAGTATAATGGTCCCCTTCACAGATGAGGCAAGGGTACTTCGGTTTACGCTGGGAGCCATCCTCAGAACGAGATTTAGATTCTGGCTTCAGGGCATCAGATTTAGATTTGCCTTTGCCCTTCTTCTTCCCCTTGGAGGATTTGTCCGCAGGATTGGCCTGAACGGCATTCACCTCCGTGGTTTTGCTAGAATCGGATGAGGCGGGATTAGCAGAAGTATTGTTGGAAGAATTACCCTTTTGCTTCCCGTTCGAAGATTTCTTCGAATTTTGAGAGATAGAACCAATGACACCATCCACCGCAGGGGTAGGCGGAGCCTTAGTGGTTATGGGCCGTGGAGCATCAGTCAAGATGTCATAAAGCGTGCCGGACTGAGAATAGACAAGATCCAGGTACTGGGCACGCGCGATGGCTTGTTCCTCTGTCACGCACGCTCCCATTGCGATATCTTGAGCGATTTTATTCACAAAGGAGGTGGTGAACCAGTGAGTCAATATCTGATCAGGTATGTGAAACTTGATCAGTCTACGACGGCGCCGCCACTCATGAATGTGATCTGAGATGTGAGTGGCTTTATCCTACTTCAGGGAAGTCAGGAGGTGCGTCCCGGCCTCATAACGAACCGGTAACTGGAAATGCATGAGGAAAGCCATGGCTAAAGAATTGAAATCTTGGAAAATGCCACGAGGTAATTCTATGTACCACTTAGCAGAAGCTCCAGTTAAAGTACGCTAGAAGAGGCACAAACAGATCGAATCGTCGACCCAAGAGTTAGAAGAACACCAAAGGTGATACGTCATCACATGCGCCTGGGAGTCCTCTCCATCTTTTCCCTCGAACTTGGGGCAATCACCTGGTATCTTGGTGGGAACCGAAGGCCAATATGGATTATGTAAAATCGGATCATTGGTCAACTTTGAAACATCCGGCAGCTCCAAGGTAGCCAGGAACGGCAATGGTGGATTAACCGTCACGCCAGGCCCAGGATGAGGTCCGGTACCCATACTCCATGATGGTTGTGAATATCCTTGCCCCCACGAGTTCTGTCCCGCATGATTCTGACCGTAGGGGGCGTAGGTCGTATAACCAGACTGATTTGGATGCTGGTAACCATAGTGTGGGGCTTGATAACCAGGGTACGGACCCTGATTAGGCGTCGGCCCGTATAAGCAACGTTTGGATTGGGCTGCTGAGTGTAGGTAAAACCGGGTGGAGGAGGATAATACTGAGAGCCTTTGGGGTGGTTATAGTTCGGTTGAGACTGACCATGAGGATAATAACCACCCTGAGGATAAGTAGGCTGCTGAAAAGTGGAACCCTGCGGAGCCTGATATGTAGGGCGCAGCTGTTGATTTGGCTGCGGCATTGAATGAGTCGGCTGCCCTGAATGAACAGGTTGACCCGACTGAGAGGGCTGACCTGAATGATCAGGTTGACCCAGATAGACAGGCGGTGCCAGTTGCGCAGGTTGACCTAGCTGTAAGTGAGCCCCAGGTTGCACCGGATGGGCCGGTTGGCCTGGAGGCAGAACACCGGGTTGTATCAGATGAGCCGGTTGGCCTGGTGGAGGAATAGGGCCAGGTGGTTGCTGGAAACCGGTTTGACCTGAAGCAGAACCATAGGATGGTCTTGGCTGATATGCAACGTTAGAAACAACAGGATACTGCGGTTGCATCGGTAAGGAAGGCTGGATTTGCCCCCCAGGACCATAGACCGGTCCCGGTTGGTACCCCAGCTGAGGCTAGATAGGTTGGCCGGAAGGGCTGTAATACTGTCCTTGCGGAATGTACGATGGCCCTTGCTGGCCCGCAGGGTAGCCCTGGATGGGCTGCCCCTGTGGGTCATAGGGATAACCAGGTTGGCCCGCAGGTTGGCCTTGGAAAGGTTGCCCTTGTGGGTTATAAGCCTGGTGATGGGGTAAACATTGAGCATAGAGGAAAGCCTCAAAAGTGGGTAGACGCAAAATCTCCCCGTGCTCGTCATACTGACCTGGAAAAGCATACACGGGAGTACCATCCTGTGCATAGTGCGAAAAATAAGATCGGTAGGGATCTTTGGAGGATGGTCCAACCTCAGCGTTCGGCTGTTGCAAAGACAACCGATACTCCTCCGGAGAGATATTCTCCGGTATAGCAGTCGCTAGATAAACATCTTCAGGAGTTGGCCCAGCCCTAGTAGTAGATGCTGAGACAACAAGAGAAGAGGCGGCCACACAGACAGTGGGCCGGACGGGAACAGAAGTGACAGGCGTCTGAGGAGACACCCCGGGTGTAGTAGCAACTAGCCTCGATGCAGGAGATGATATTCCCATAGAGGCTGTAGCGGAAATGATCTGACCCAGAGATCTGTATCCCTGTGGTAAAGAAGGACTGGCTGTTGACATGCTAGCTAGCTCAGAGTTGTCTCCCTGAAACAATCTTCGCGGGAAGAGCTGATAATCTTCACCAGACGTTGGGATTTCCTCACCAGAATCACTCATTTTTTATCCTGCCGTTAAATCTCGCAAGAGACGGCGAGGACTAGGAGGAAATACAGCAGCAACAAAAGGCGAACCCGATGTAAGAGAAAGGAAATCAGCTCCTAATCTCAATTCAGACACAGGGTCCGAAAAGGGCCAATTGAACGCAACTGGTCCTCCAAAGGGTTGCTCAGCGAGAACCGGTCCCCCGTCAGGAAACTCGGAAACAACAGGCTGCTGCGGTTCAGCAGAGGATTGGGAAGCCTCTAAAGAATCGTCCGTGTAAGGACTACCAGTAGACGAAACCGAAGGTTCCGCCACTGTGGCAAAAGACCAGAGAAAAAGAAACAAACACACACGCGGGCTGAAAACGAGTTAAGACACACGACCAAACGGTCAACAAGCAATATCTAAGCGGGCGTGTAATCATGGGTGATTAATTTTTACCACATTGAAAAGTAAGAAAATTCACCGTTTCATGTTTTAAGAGTCGAGAAACGATAAAAGATGACTCTATCTCTTTCAGATTTGACACAAGCGTGAAAGGACAAGCGCTTGACAGTCTTTTCAAGTTTAGGGAGTCAGAAAAGACCAAATGACTGCTCAGGAAATATTAGGCACAAAGGGTGTACCAAATATCCGTGAACTGCAATATACACCTTGGTTTCAATAATGAAATAGAAATCGACCAAGGACTTTCCGTACGTGCAGGTAATCTCCCCTAATGCTATGTTCGGTGTATCACGGGTATAGGGCGGCAGACTCGGCTTCCTGTGGATAAAGGATTGAAAACCTAGAGGGGTCTCCCTTTATATACGCGACGGTACGGGGAGCACAAGTCTGTACTAGCGCTGTCTAAAGCCAAAGGGCGAGCGACAGCTGCTAGGTTTAAAGACGCCAGAACACGTCTCTAGCCTAGACCACTGAATATGTTTCGTTAGATTTCAATGCTACCTTAGGTTAATTGAATAAATTTTATAGTTGATCTTCAATTAAGTTTCAGTTTTCAGGCCCTATCGTATGTAATGTCTTAAAAGAATCTTAAATGCAAAGCTACATGCCACAGTCCAACATTTCGTTCGATGAAAACTAGTTACAGAAGAGTTGAGAGCTTTTACACAAATGAAATGATCGAAAGACAAACAATGAGATCTCTAATGCAACTAATGAAATTGAAAACTTTTCATTGAAATCACTAATCACTAGCAAAATCAAAAAGATTACAATTCGCACTAATTAACCAAAAGCAAAAGAGATTTTTTTTTTGTACTTTTCAATGTTTGATAGTTAAATGTACTAAACAAACTGAAAACAAACGAGACAAATTGAGAAACGATATTGAGAGAGCAAAACGAACAAATTTCACTCAATAACACAAGCAATCAGATCCCAAATCAACCAAAGTCTCTGAAAACCAAGAAAAAGACTCAAAGGCTCCAATGGACCGTGTGATCTAGGCCCAAAGCAAGACCAAACAAAATTTGAACGAAAAACGAGCAATCACCCAAAAATCACAACAAAACAGTGAATAACTACTAAGAGGATGCGGAGGAGCAATCAGAAAGTCGACTGGACAAACGAAACACCAAAACTCCCAAGGAGGGCTCGATACAATAAGCCACTAGATGCCCTAGGGCTTAAAATGTGAAATCGATAGATAAAAGCAAACAACCAAAGGATATGGGCAAATTCCCAGTCAAACAGGACTCCAACACACTCAAGTAGTCGGAAAATCAAGAAGAAAAGCACTGACCAGGCCCATAGAGCTCAAAACTGAACAAACTCAAAAACCTTACAGGAGTGGCGCGACTGTAAGGCTACAACTGGCGCCAGAAAGCAATTGGCATGGGCTAAACAAAAGCAACATGCGCCAATTGGCGCGACTGTTGGGCTAAAAAGCGCGCCAGTCGAGGTCCTCAGCCAAAATTAAAAAAGAACTACTCCAGAAGCAGATCAATGTAAACTAAGCAAACCAAGAAGTAAAAAACAACAAATGAACCCAGCCCAAAAGGCTAACCAAGCAAGGAAAATCATAAAACAATCAAACGAGACAATCCAAACGAGACAGTGAAGTCTAGACGATCCCCAGCGGAGTCGCCAAATTGTTGAGGAGGTAAATCCCCTCTGCGGACAGAGGCGATCCCTACTAGCCCAGCAGGGGTCTAGCAACAATCATGAAATGTTACGATGCAAGTTCCTAGTTACGAATGAAAGGACCAAAGATGGAGGCCTACCTGGAATCCAATGCTACGATCTGAAGAAGAGAGAGTTCCCGTTCCTCGGCCTCGGCAGATCACGATCCTCCACAATATCCGCGGATGGACACCTGCACATGCAAGAAACAAACAGATACAAGCATAAAATTCAGCGTACGCAACTAAATATTAGTCAGAAAGGATACTACTCATATTAACATAATCGAAAACAGAGTGGAACCATAATCGTAATCATTCATTAGATAACGATCGAAAGAGATTACAACCAATGTTCTAACGTTGTGGTCTCCTTCGGATGGGTCTCCAGTCGTTCACGTCTCGCAAAGCTCGCCAGGGAAAGGGCAAACCTCTCCAGAGTCTCTCGACGATAGTCTCCTTACTTGAGTCGGCCTTAAGGGAAGAAAGAGGGCTCTTACAGCTCAAAGGCTCTTGGGAATTTGGAGATTCAAAGCTTAGGCACTTCAAGACTAGCTTGCCATGGGATTGAGCAGGATTTTATAGATGGGGAAGGAGGGATTTGGGATCCCTATTATTGTGGGATTGGCCCTATCCATAAGGAAGGTTCCATGGGAGGTGGCAAACCACTTCCCTTCCATAGAACTCCCGTAGCCAAACCTCCCAACTCAAGATAGGAAATGGTTTCTAAGTTTGTTGAAACACAACTTCCGCCATCTTTATTTAAAAACACTCCTTAAATTGGCTGGCGCGACTACTGCTCTGGGACAGAGCGCCAGTTGGCGTGGCCTATTTGTAGGATTTTCCCTATTGGCGCGAGTGATGAACTGTCTGCCCGCGCCAATGCAAAAGGAGATGTTTTCATGATTTTTTGCAAGGAGATGTCTTTAGGGAAATTGAAGCTCATGCTTAGAGGAATGCATTGATGATGTTTTCAAGGCATGACAATGTTCACAGGTCACAAAATGGGTCCTCCATTGTGCGGGATGGGGAATGGTAGGGACGGTGACAAATTACTGTGTAACACCCGCTGAAACGTAGCCCCGGCATTTTTAAGACCAAAAGGAATATTCTTGTAAGAAAAAGTACCCCAGGGACAAATAAAGGCAGTCTTATGCTGATCTTCCGGACGGATAGTAATCTGATTATATCCGGAGAAACCGTCCATGAAGGAGAAAATTTCGTTACCGGCACACTCATCGATGATCTGATATATAAATGGTGTGGGGTAATTATCTTTAGGACATGCTTTATTAAGGTCTCTGAAATCAATGCAAAGTCGAATTGTTCCTTGTTTTTTATCTACGGGAACAGGGTTTGAAACCCATTCAGTCAAAGGAACAGGGAAAATGAATCCCGCCTTAAGCAGCTTCTCCACCTCAGCTTTGATAGCTGCTGCCTTCCTAGGATTGACCGGACGAAGTTTTTGTCTCACAGGCTTAGCGTTTTCGTAAGTCTTGATCTCATGCTGGACAATAGATGGATCTATACCAGGAATTTCCTCATAATACCAAGCAAATACATCCCTATACTCTTTAAAGAGATCGGTGTAAATCTGAATCTCTTTAGGGGAACATTCAGCTCGATGAAGACATTCTCTATAACATTGGGATCCCTGGAAATGTTCACTGGGATAGTTGGAGAAATCACAACCATGTTCCCTTCAACATATACCTATGTTGGTGCTAAAGGGTTTAGGACTGGGCGAACAGGACCAGGAGACGGAGGACTTGGAAAACTCGTTTCAACTTCGCTCAGATCAAGTAAAAAGTAGGACCGATGATGCAAATCATCCCACGGTCTATCTATACCATTCATAGCTTCCAGGATGGCCTCTTCAGATGGAAGAGTGGTATCAAGGCAATCCTGGGCAGAAGAAGAACTAAGTGTCCAAGCCGGAGCCACATCTCCATCCAACTCTTCCGGTGAAAGAGGAGCTGGGATGGACTCTGCAGAGTCAACAATAGACTGATAAGCAATCTCAGCTGTCGACATTGGAAATTCCATTCCACCCACTTGACCTTCCGCTAATGTGGTGGTAGGGGAAGGTAAGGTCCAAGGGTCCGAAAAATAATGAGTTCTAAAGAACTCTCTTCAAAGAGGAGCCCTGGAGGATGAAATTGCATTTATATGAACCGTAGGAGGTGGAATATCAAAAGTACCCATCAAGGAAGAATACATTCCAACCCCTAAATTCTCAACAGGCGCCTTGGTATTATCCAACTTTGGAATAGTTGAGTCAGTAGATGCATTCGGGTCTATAGGAGGACAGTCCAGTTGGTCCACTGTAACAATCCTCCCTTCGTGAGGGAAACAAATAATCCGAAACAATGAAGATGCAATGGCATCCATCTCATAAATCTAGTTTCTCCCCAACAGAAGGTTGTAGTCCAAGCTTGCATCAACTATCTCAACCTCTATATTTACAGTTTTTCCCCCAACACAGATAGGCAAAGCTGGGACAATACCATGCGGTCTGTGAGAATGACCGTCAAACGCAGTCAGAAGAGTAGCAGATGGAACAGCTGCGGGAGATCCAATTCCCTTCTAGCATGTGAGAGACATCACACATGTGGAAGCACCCTCATCAACGACCGTCCGAAAAATATTGCATTTTCGATATGAAGATTTGATATGAAAATCCATATGATGAGGGAGTCTCTTTTTAAAATTAGTCATATCGAATGTAATCATAAGAGAGTTCTTTGGATCGACAACCCCAAGAGCAGTGAGCAGAGCACTGCGCTGAGCTGGACAAGATTGGAGCACCTCTAGAGCCGACATGGCACAAGGACTCTGTGCCAGATCTTCCACAATAGAGTAGTTCTGGGCAGCCCTAGCATTTGGATTAATCGTCGTACGCTTAGTAGATGCTTTGGGCATCCGAGGTATAGGCTCAACAGTAGGCTTTGTGATATGAAGCGGCTCGGTAGCATCAGGAGCACCCTTAGCCTTCGAAGACTCTTCTTCGCCATAATCACGGGATCTCGTAGCAACATCCACGTGAACACTCATCATGTATATGTTTGACGGAATTTCCCCTTCCTGGGTGCCCCCAGAGGAAGCCCCAGTATTTTGATTCGTGCCAACAACTAGCTGTTTCCCTTGGGGAAAAGGGTTTGTCAACACAGCCTGGGAACTGGAAGAACCCTGCTGAGCTAACAAGTGTTGCGCATCCTGAATTTTAGGGCAAAGGTGAGTAATATGGTCTCCAGTACATAACTTGCATGGAAACTTCACTTTCTTTTTATCCTTTTGACCCTCACCAACATGCTCGTTGGTTTTATCGCATTATCCTTCCCATTCTTGCCCTTTTTCTTATTATTTCATCCTTTCTTCTTCCCTTCGGATTGTTGATTTCCTTTGGGATTGGAAGTTTGGATGGAATTTACCGACAAAGATTGGGAAGGCGATGACTCAGCAGGCACAGCCTGACCAGAAGGAGTAGATTGTATAGACAACTGTTGCAATTGAGTAAGCAGGTTAGCTGCACCACTATTGATCAACCCAACAAGTCCATCACCATGAGGACCGAGCTTAGTCTTGGATAAATCTAATTTTGAGCGACGAGAATTGTGCAAATATTTGTGAAGGACCCCAGACTGAGAATATATCAATTCAAGCTGCTGGGCCCTAAAAATGGCCTGTTCCTCGGAAAATACCCCAGAGAGGGATACGTCCTTAGAAATTTCTGACTGCAGAGATTTCAGAAACCATTCCAAAAGGAATTCTCCTGGAATATGAGCTTTAATAAGCCTCTTCCTTCTCCGCCATTCCTGAATATGGTCAGAAATGTGGGTTGCATCATCCTGATTAAAATTAGCTAGGAGTTCAGTCCCGACGTCATAATAGACGGGCAACTGGAAATGATTTAGAAATGTAACAGCCAGATCTCCAAATGTAGCAAAACTGCCCCCAGTTAACTCAATATACCACTTGGCAGCGTTTCCAGTTAAGGTGCGTTGAAACAATATCAACCTAATCAAGTCGTCGATCAGGGAGTTAGAAGAGCACCATAAATGAAAAGTGGTGATATGGTCGGCCGGGTCCTCTCCATTCTTGCCTTCAAACTTTGGAATGTCTGAAGGTAGTTTGGTCGGAATCGGAGGCCACCCCGGACTGTACCAGATCGGATCATTCGTCAATTTCGACAGATCTGGCAAGTTTAACATTGCCAGAAAAGGTAAACGAGGTGGAGCCTGAGGATTCCATCCTTGATGGGATGAATTCCCTACATTCTGAAAGGAATACCCTGGATTTGATAAGGCACCAGGTTTCCAGAAAGAACTCGTAGAAAAAGGAGAAGAACCTCCTCCCAACGCAGAGTTACCAAAGACCGGACCAGTTCCCCCTCCTGAAGTATTGAATGAAGAGGAAAGCCCCTTATAGGGGTTCCAGGCATTAGAAAGAGGGGAAAAATTCTGATAAGCACTCGACGAAGGGAAAGAAGCATTCCCTTGGTGACTAGCGTAAAACTAATTCCCTGCCCCTGCTGTAGTGAATACAGGGTTCCAACCTGTAAAAGTAGTCGAATTTTGACCTCCAGACCAAGGGTTAAAACTCTGAGTCTGAGAATTAAAGAGAAAAGACCCTAAAGAAGGATTAAAACTAGGAATATGCCCAGTTTTGAAGGGGAACCCTTGAAAAGAAGCTGATCCACTAGCCATGGAAGACATGGGTGTAGATCCAGCTGCAGCAGCGGAAAAGGAAAATGAAGGAATCCCACTAGTGGGCATTCCAAAACAAAAGGGACCAAATTGAGAAGCATGTGCTTGGGTGAAACCAGATCCAAACACAGCAGTAATAGAAGCAATTGAAGATATAGCAATAGTGCCTCCTCCTTCAACTGAAGCAGGAGTCTGAATGCCTGCAGCACTCACATCAGAAGTCGCGTTCCTAGTCGTGGCCATCGAAAGGTATGAATAATATGGAGGATCTTCTAGTCTTGCAGAGTCAAGTCCGATGTACTCAACAACGAACGGATAATTAGGAGGAAGAGGAGATGGCAGTGACTCAGAGGGTTTAGATACTTCCTCTACTTGTACTTCTTCTTCCTGCAGAAATAATATTCTCGAGGTGAGCGGAATGCTCCTCTCGGAACCAACACCAGAGCTAACTACAAAACCTTCAATCCCTTGTGGAGGATTACTCTCCACTGCATCAGACGCCACAGGGTGATATTCACCTGCTAAATTACTCCTACGCCTTCTTCAAGAAGGCTCTGGATTCTTGAGAGATAACCCCCGGATTCTCCTCGATCGACGAGGCGCTTGATCAGCCACTTTAACAAATTTTAATTAGACTAAAAAAAAATATAAAGCTAGGCAAGCTAGGAGCAAAGAGAACTCACTACAAAAAATCCCTGAGATACAACCAAGCAAACAACCTTCAGGTATTTCCGCTCCGGGTGATTAGGACCGGACACCAAAATACAAGGAAGCAAAAAATAGGACCTCTCGAAAGTAGTCTGGGATAATTACGGCCCAGGCCTACTAGTGAAGGTAACAGAAACAGTTACGCCGAGCTCCTAACAACAGCCTTTGCCGACACAAGTACCCAAGCTTCGCAAGGGCACCCCCCATAAGTACTGCTGGAAGTGATACGACGTCTGCCTCAGGTACCATGAGTATTCCCCCCCGCAATCACCTATGTGGAACCTAGGAATGGCAACTATGGGCACCAATCCGTGTCAAAATCCGGGCGGAATGGTCTTGAGGCAAGATCCAGCAAATCAGAGAGGGGGTATCTCTCTTCTCGACCTTCACTTCCCCTCGCGCTTGACTCTCTGGAGGAGATCTTTCCCGGTCCACCTAACGGAGTTGGATTTCGCTCAATTAATCAACTTCTATGTTTTAGTTTGAGCGGCCTTAGAGAGTTAACTCTCCACTCACCTAATCCAAGGCCCTACAACCTAGCTAGTTGGTGTATGACACTTAATAAAAAACTTTCTAGTTGTTTTTAAATTATAGCGCTTATTTTAATCGGCTGTTATATTAAGTCAAAGGGATATGGAAATGAAACTCGTGGTGTTTTGTGACGCAGAAAAGAAATTAATGAAAACCAAACTACATGAAAATGCAGTAATTACCTTTCGATGAAAAGAAATTTCTACACAGGTTCTACGAGACTAATTTTTTTTTTCTTTTCAGATAACAAACTTCACACTCGCAAAAACTATGAAAAAGAATAAATGCTTAAGTGCACCTGATGCAAATAACTAAGAGCATGCAAATTCTAAGATGCAAAATCTACTAAAGCAGAGAGAAATTTCCCAAAGATCCTTTAGTTTTATCTCTTTTTGGTTGTCCACAAAGCTAGTTCCCAAAATCAGAAACTCTTAGTATAAAGACACCAAAATATGCTTGAAACAAGAGGAAGAAACCAATGACAATTCCTTTCCAAAATCAAGTCAAAAACCAAAGGCAAGAAATCTCAACAAAGCTTCAAAAGATGTAACGAAACGAAAACAAAAATGCAAAACAAAAGTAAATGACAAAACAAAATGTTTTTTGAGCTTTTGAATTTTTATAAAAAAGAAAAGCTCTAAGAGACCAAGAAAACTATCAAATCCCAAGCCAAACAACTCTGAATTTCAAGCAAAACTTCAAAAATGCTCCAAATCTTATAGGGCTACTTAATAGCAAGATTTATATGAGCAAAAGAAGACAAGAAAATCATTAACTCAACCCAGAAGAATAGTACAACCTTGCTGTAAACAAAAACTTCAAAGAACTAAGAAAGACTCTTCAAAAAATTGCAACAAGACCTAGTCAAATGAACTCAAGAAAACCAACCAAAAATAGGCAAAAATCGAAGCGCAAAGCAAGACACAAAGCTAGGAAAGAGTAAATGAGCAGAGGCTCTCTGTCCTGATGAAGAAGAACAGCCAAGAATCCCCAGAAAGAGATCTTGGTACTCAAACCAGAAATGCAAGCACTAAAAACAAGATTTTCCTAACAAGCCAATCTTCGACCAATCAAGAGAGAGAAAAAAAAAAGACCAAAAACCACTATCAACCCAATCCAGAGACTCTAAAGACACTGCAGGAACAGTTCTCCACAGGTAGACAAGACTAAAAATTCAAGAAATCAAAAATTTCAAAATTTTCCCAAGCATACGCTACTTGACATTTTTGAAACAAGCGTGCATACGCGACTGTGTCAAAGGAAACCCGCGTATACGTGACTTACTTTGAAGAAAACTGCATGTATACGCGTCTGTGTATAGAAAAACTCGCGTATAGAAAGGTAAATAATGAAAAACAAAAAATACCAAGCCTGGATAAAGAACCAGGTCTTCAGTCTGACTGAGAAAAAGTTAAATGGACTAGAAATAATAGTTAAAACTGTTGGAAACATTTCAAACAAATGAAACCACCCAACAGGGGAATCACAAGAATGTGATCCCCAGTGGAGTCGCCAGTTCTGTTTTGAGGAAAAACACCCTAGAGGTTTGTTGGGTCAAAACCTCCACAGATCAAGGCATGCTATTCAAGAAGGACTCACACAACCACACTTGGATGCTAAAAACTAGATAACATCGATAGTAGAACTCACCCGTAATCCTACGTTTGATGTAGATCCCACGGGGTCCAAACCCCCAGCAACCCTTCTTCCTCCTTAACCTAAAAACCAAGAAGAAACGTGCATGGAAATCTATTTTTACATCATATATTTACCCTAAATGTCAGTGAAAACCATGTGAAACATCATATAAACAATAATAAATGCTTAAATAATAGCCTTTTCACATATGCAAGCAAATGTTAACACGTGAATTCGGGAACAAGATGGTTCTTCTCTATTACGAACAGCATGTACAGTAATAAAAAGTGGAGAGATCACCTGAATCCTTCCATGATCTTCGAACAGACCGTCGTCCAGATCCATCCTGCCCTTGCCTCGCTAAGATACTTTCAAGACTTGTGCACACGAGATGACATATAAATGGATGAACATCTCCAGGAAACAAGGGTTTCCTGTAAAAATCTGGGAAAGTGCAGGAGGCACAGAAATTCAGACTTGAATTGGGATTCCAACAGAGTATAATGTGTATAAATTTCTCTCTCCCTTAGGCCATGCACATGAGGGGCTTTTATACTCCCTCAAAGTAGTTTCAATTAGTTGGAAACAGTTGGCCACGTGCTGGGGTGGTTGAACTACTGGAGTAACCATCAACCCAGCCCGAAAATAGGAATTTTTTATATATTTTTTAATGATTTTAATTGCATACGCGGAAAAGTGTGTATGGACTCGCGTATACACGCGGAAAATTCTGGGCATACCCGCGTATGGGATTTTTAACACTGTTTTTTATGAATTTTGTTCAAGTCTGTGGGAATGGGTGCCCAAGGCCATAGAGACAATCATGAATCACATGAGGGTGAAAAATGATGCTATTACAACCACAAGAAAATTCAAGCTTCATTTTGAGAAGCATTTCTCCCCTCACTTCAACTCATTCATAGTTCACTTCCCCATCTTCCAGTAACATTTCATCATTCATTCCCTTCATTCCTTTTTCCCTTTTCATGTCATTTTCCGTATTTTTCACATTGCTGAAACACCATTCTTCAACAAATAATTTCCCCATTTTTCACATTGCTGAAACACCATTCTTCAGCAAACATTTTCCCCATTTTCCCACTGTTAAAACACCACTCCTAAGAAACACTTTCCCTATTTTCTCATTGCTGAAACACGATTCCTTTTTCCAAAGATATGACTATAAAACATTTTTTTTCATGAAACCATCTTCTTCAGTTATTTCATTC
This sequence comes from Pinus albicaulis, assembly GCA_034641835.2. NCBI lineage: Eukaryota > Viridiplantae > Streptophyta > Pinopsida > Pinales > Pinaceae > Pinus > Pinus albicaulis. The sequence goes on along the minus strand of JAXQQM020081252.1, from coordinate 67,649 downwards.
TCACTTCTCTTATTCCTTATGTTAATCCTGTCCTTTCACTGCCTTCTCCTATGATTAAACAGACCTCTAATATAATCCCCCTCATGTTTCAAAAAGCTTCTAAAGTTCTTCCATGACTATTGAGCCGTTATAAGCAAGCACTATATTTTTCGAACTACAAATCAAAGGTAAACATGAGGTATTTAAATTTTATATGTAAGTACAATTAAACTATGGTTAAATGAGAAGATTTCACAAATCTCCATACATTTAAAGTCATCATTTCAGCCATAGTTTGGGGGGAATATAGAAATTATATGCCATCATTTCACAACATGCCAATTACTGTCATATTTCTTACCCATTACCTCGCTTCTTCACCATTATTCCATGTTCTCATTCGCAAAATTTACTCTGTTCGAAGTGCGGTAACTTGGCTTTTTGACTATGCATTTTACCAAAGATGGTTAATAATGGGAGGACCTACTATTCGACACGAGCCCAGCTCGATAGCTCTGCTTGAATTATACCCAAAGGTGTATCATATTTTTCCGCAGGCAGGTTGGGTAGGATATTTTCAGAGGCTTCAGGAATTTGATCCACAACAGGTCCTTGAATTTGCACAAAATCTTCAGGAAGATCATTCTACTGTCTAGGGAGTTCAAATTCCAGTCTCAGAGGGTGACATAGCACAGGTCTCAGGTCTACCGGTCACTGGCACTCGATGGTTTAGTCGAAAGCATATCATTCTGAATGCACAACATGATTTTCTTCTGCCAGGAGAACAAGTCAAGCTTAAAGGTCGGGGTGTCTGGCTTCACTCATTATTGCCTACTTGGCCGAAAGTTGTTGAATTCGTCAAGCATTACCTCACTTGTGAAGGTCGCTACTAGGTATTCTACTAGAATGATTTTGTCTTGTTAATCATGTATGACATGGTTGACTGCTAAATATTCCTTATTATTTACTTGGGTGTCTTAGAAATATGTCACATTATTGTAGACATGTAAAATTCCCACTCCTTTCCCTTACGCATCACCGTCTTGTTCAACTATTGATTCAAAGGGGTTTTCTCAACAAAACCCTCCCCCTAAACAACCCACCCATAGACCCTCAGCAAGCTACTGAAATTCCTCAAGAAGCTGCTGAGATTCCTCAAGAAGTTGCTAAAAATCCTCAAGAAAATCTTGAAAATCCCCACGAGCAGCAATCAGAGAACATCCCTGACCCTCCACCAATTCCATCCATAAAACCAACTGATCCAATTAACCCTTCTTAAAGTCCATCCCGCAACTTAGCAGAATCATTTGATCCTACTGTCCATATTCCCAGTGATGATTCTCAAGCTGATACACCAACACCCTTCTCTATTCGTAAAAGGAAAAGGCGAATCACGACCGCCTCTCTACCAAAAAGATAAACAAGGGCCGCAAATAAATTAGCCACCTCATATGATAGCCCTTCTCCTCAGGAAAAACCCATTCATAAAAGGAAAAATAAAACTATTTCTTTTTCTTCCTTTCTACCTAGGAGACGAATGAGGACATCAACTGAAGCAGCAACCATTGCTTCTACCCTTGACCCTAAAACCATTTTGTTAAAACAACGTACACCATCACCCTCCCAGACCCTGGAATCTTTACCTGTCACACCCAGTGGCACTGAAACACAAGAACCAGATGCCCAGGGTACTATGACATCATTTTCTACAAAACAAGTAGTTGTCCCACGAGAACTAGCTACTCAGTCAGTAGCTGTCCCACAAGAACTAGCTACTCAGTCAGTAGCTGAAACATAAGAACCAGTTGCTAATGTATAAGAACTAGATGTCGAGGATGCTATTCATTCAATAGCTGACATAAAGGAACCAAATCTAGCTGCTACACAAGAACCAGCTATAGCTAAAACACAAGAACCAGTTACTGAGACTGCGACTGAGACACAAAGTCCAATCACTTTGGCTTCCCTTTTAGAAGAAAATGAGTTTCTAAGATCAGAACTGGAAACCTATAAGCAAGCATTGGCGACAGCAAAGTAAGCCTATGAAAAATAGCTTAATTTGTATACCCTAGCTCATGCAACATCCATGGCAGACAAACACACATAAAATGATCCATATAAGGAATATATGTGCAGCCAATGTGGAAATATTTATCAGTAAGCAGGATATAAGATAGTTCAAGTCCCAATTCCAAGAGCATCTACATCTTCTGCAGTCAAAGAGAAACGCCCTAGTGTTACACAAGAACCAGTAGGGCCTTCCAAAATTTCAGAAAAATAAGTTAATTTACAAGTACCCCAGCCTACTGTATCAGTTAAATCTGAAGTTCCTGTAGTTATTTCTACTCTGACTATACCTTAGCCTACCATTTGCAATACTGAAACACAAACTGAACCATGGAATGAGCAGAAAATCATGAATAAATGGAAGAAAGAATATGCCATTTCGCAAGATAAATCCTTGTAGTAGCACAAATTAGTTTGGCAGAATCATATATATTCAAACTAGGAGATCTTGGAGCAAACACTCTAGAAATCTAGAGTTTATAAGAAGGAGAATAAAGAGCTAAAAGGAAAACTACTCCTAATGTTTGAACTGGTACAAAAATTATTGGACACTAGGAAACCATCTCTAAATTACTCTCTATTCCTCACAGAACGTCTTGCTTACTTTCAGTTGAAAGAAATCAGAGATGGAAGACCCCATGAGGTGCTTACATCCGAACAGTTTGTGAAAACATTTGCAGAAGTCTCTACCAGTGATCAGCACTTATTGTGTGAATTTTATCTTCACAATGAAGCCATCCCTAAAAACAGAAGGTTTAATCTTAACCCTCTTGTTGGCGACATTTAGATCAGGGCCTTTGCCTATTTCCTTGCTAATCAGATTACATGGAAGACTGCTTTACTTACAGCCAGGCATAATGAAGATAACCATCTTCTCTGGATAAGGCCAGAACCCCAGAACCCTGCCATATTTGTGGTAGAATATTATCAATTTTTGAAGAAGCCAGGGATGACTGAACATATACGGCAATTACAGGCTTCAGTACTCTAGGATTGTCACCATTTTATTAAAGCCAAAGAAACTGTTGCCTTGAGAGAAAATAATATGTTTTGGCAACAATCTTCTAAGGAAAAGTAGGAGGATAATCCTTTTAGTCCTACTAATCTTGAAATTGCATTCTCTAGAGTACCCAATTACATCAAATGTGTTCAGCAATGCGCTGAAAAGTGGATAGGGTACCACTTTCATTTTCCTATTTTGTGGATACCAGCAAAGGAATATCATGCTCATCATAGGTTGGCCAACAAGGATGAAGCAGAAACCTGGAAAATATTGCAAAATGCGCAAGGATTCAGAGCTTTAACAAACAACACCTTCCATAGCTACTACCTAAGTAACTTGCATGCCAAAAGCCAGTATCCGGAATCTGATTCAGATTAAAGTTGCCTGAGGACATGCAACCTTTCTAGTTGGGGGGGATGTTAGGACTCTATAATGTACCTTTTTGACCATACATTTTGCTAGCATTCCACTCTTTTCCAGTCCATATTTAAAGCCTATATTATCACTTTCATCCATTCTTCCAAAGGTATATAACATTCTTTTTTTTTCTATATGTTTAATTTGTTTTACATGTAATTTTACATTACTTTCATATTTAATCATTAATCGAAAATATATAGTTGTTGAGACAATTTGAAGATTGCATTTAATCTATCATGGCTGTTTGAAGACCACGTTGCTGAAACAGTCAAAATAGTACGCAAATCCCGTTGCTGAAACAACCCATGATTTATGATTCTAAAGCAGCATTTCAAGCACGACATTAACAAGAAAAGATAAGTAAAGGAGCTGTTACACTGGCTATAAAAACTGTACCTCGAAGCCAGTACCATCGTAACCATTGTAACAACATTTTTCTATGGAAGAACAGAATATCCTATTTCAGTATAGAAGATCAGATCAGGATAAGAATAGGATTTCTATAATGTAATCAATTGTAATACATGTATCCTATTTAAAAAGAGGAGACATCAGCATTAGAGAACATGAGAGGCTACGGAAGGTTTATTTTGAAAGAGACTTACAGAGAAGGAACGAGAATCCTTTATAATATGCTACATTTGATAGATGAATAAAAGCTTGTCCTAAGAATTTCGTTTTAATTCCTTCTCCTGGGGAATCTTGTGAGAAGGAAAGGGCCCACCTTCTTCACAAGATTCACCCATTTATTTCCGTAGTGTGTTAACTGTTCTTTTCATTTATGCCTTTTTAAACTCTGTTTGCTGAAATCATTTATGCAGTATTGGAACTCTGTTATCTATTGCTGAAACTCTGTTTCATTGATTGTTGCATTGCTTTCATACAATTCATTCCTAGGTAATTGTGGATTATTTTAATTGGTAATATTGTTTACAGAATGAGTTTGTGAAAGCGTGGTAATCAGAAACAAGTGTTGAAGATTCCTACTTTGGGGATAGGGTCCTGTTCTCTATTATAGCATAATTGGTCTTTTCTTCTGTAGATTGGTTTCCTTTCTTAGACTGTTGTCTTTTTAAATGTAATCCAGGATTATTTTGGTGATTGTCTGCAATAGAAAGATTGCCTTTGTTGTAACTCAAGTAGAACTCCTGTTTGTTTGAAACAAGGTGTGATTAGTGTATTTTTTACTACAACTTTTCATTGCTTTTGAGATTGAGCATATACAGTATGTGATTGCCTTTGAAATAAACAGACTTCCTTGGGTTGACAATTTATGTAGCACTTGATTGTTTAAATCAATAAGCAATTAAAGTGACCAACAATTCCCAACCTATATCAACCCTCATGCTTCAAGATGATCTTCAAACAATCCATTGTTGCTTCCATGGATGTTCTACTGTCACACAATGTCAACTATTTACATAGCTTACACACTTGGGAGAGGCAACTTGGAGATATATGGATGATGCAACACCTTGATCCTTGGAGGATTTCATCGTATGAGGTTTCTATAGGGGAGAAGAGGGTGCTCTTCAGTCCTATCCTTGCAGTTGCTTGAGGACAAGCAACATTTTGGAGGAGAGGTCTGTAATGTTCCAAAATTTGCACATAGCAATTTGGAACATTAGATTTTGCTACTTTCACTTAGAAGAGGAATAAATGGGTAAGGAGGCCCATGAATAATAAAATTATTAATAAATTCCACCTTATTAACTAAGGAAATCATCTTAGGAGCTGGTTTTACACTTCCTAGTGTGAACAAAGACAAATTGGATGAGGACCTAGCCAAGTTTGACTAAGTCAACATGCATTCTTGAGGAGGAAGAAAACACTCAAGTAAACTAGCTTAATGTGAACAAGGATCAGCCTAAACACATATATGAGAACTAGATTTAATATCCTTAGTTTGAAAGAGGCATTGGAGGTGGATTATTTGACCAAGTCAACAATGCAGCCACAAGAGGAGGGAAGCAAGCTAGGGCAGCGCAGTTTTGAAAAAGGAAGCTTCATGAAGAAGTCACCTCAACTTTGTGTGGGGTTCGGGGTGAAGAGGCTTACCAAAGATAAAAGGAGGGCATAGCATCAAATGATAATTCATTCATGTATTCAGATTTCTTGGTCTAGAGACCCATTGCATACTTCAGCTGTTTAGCCGGAGTTGCTGCACTACTTAGTGCAAAGAATTCCCGTACGGGAATTCCATCCTCTCTTTCGATCAACTTGGTTAAGGGATCAAGAGAGAAGGATTTGAGCTTCATTTCAGTACTTGGCTTTCATACACTCTTCCATATTCAGCCACAACATATTCTCCTTCAGAAAACTGTGTCCTTTATGTAGCAGCAGCAGCAACACAGCTGCACCCTTTGATTTAATGCAAACCCTTGAGGAGGAGGTGCTCATTTCCCTCCAAGAGTTCTAATTAGAGGCCTAGGGCCATTTCTTTGTATTATTATCTTATTACATGTCATTTACAGCCATTTTTAATATAGAGATGCAGTAACTGCGTTATTTTCTGCAGTACTATTTGTTATTCATGTATTTTTCTGGAAACCTTTTCCGGGTGTCTTTCTCCTTGTGTATAAGTGCTTAAATATCCATTTATTTGCTGTATGACTCATGTAAACTCTATATCAGAATTCTATCATCATTTATTGTAGAAAAAATTTAGAAAATATTCTCCCTATGCTTTAGTAAATTTCTGCATACTCCAAGTCATGGGAAATCAACAATTTTAAGCCTAGTAGGGAATGGAGGATCTGTTTAACATATCAAAACACATTTTTTTTTTCTAAAATTCGGCATGTGAATCCCTCTTGACCTAATATAACATATCTCAGAGCCATGACCCTTTTTTTTATGCATATTTCTGAATACAGTCATTTTAGGGCATGAAAAGCTGCTTTTCCTCACCTTTTTTAGAACAAAAGCTGAGTAAAGGTTTCTTCAGTACTTGGAATTGATTTCTAAGTGTTTTTAAGCACATTTTATGATAAATGAAGCACACATCCCTAAAAAATTCATTTTTCAAGCATGTCTTGCTAAGTAATCCATTTTGGGAACATTACAGGTCCCTGGTCTGCGTTATTTTTGCACCATCTTGCTTATACAGCGTTCCCACTAGGCCTATTTTTTATTTTCCTGGATTTGGATTTTCCCACTCCTACTCTATTTGTTTTTTTCTTCTCTTTTGGTTTCTAACTTTAGATCTGCTGATCTAAGGGTCCCAAGGGTAGTAAACTCCAAAGGAGTGTGTTAACACCCTAATTGCTATGTTACACATATATTCCATTGATAGAGTCTGAAATGGGCTAGGTAGCCTCTGGATCTCACCCTATTTTTAGAGGTGACATATCCAGTAAAATCCCCTTCAGTCTATCTCTAGTTTAGAATTGTTGGTGTGTTTTCATATGGTTGTGATCCGATATTGGGATATCTCAAGATATTCCCATTGTTGTTGATTATTACCCATTTGGAACATTACAGTGGTATCAGAGCAAGATATTTGGCTTAGCCTGTGGCTTCAAGCCAAAGTGTTGTACAACAAAAAAAAGCAAGAGCAAAATGAAGAAGATGAGTTTAATCTCTGATACCACTGTAATGATCCCTTTTCAGGATTCTCAAGATTATATTTCAGAGATGGACTACAGTCGCATTTAATGGATATTTCACCTTTCAAAGAAAGGATGAGATCTAGAGGCTACCTGGCCAACTGTAGACTCTGTCTATAGAGCTTGGAATAATCCCTTTTCAGGACTTTTAACAAGGTGTTCATGGAAAACGTTGTATAAGTAAAAATATGCAAAAATAACATAGATCAGGGCTTGGTTCCCTTCATTTATGTTGTATGTGAATATATATGGAATTTCATTAGAAAAAAATCAGTTTAGGCACATTAAACAGATCTCCCAAAAAGTAGAATAGCTAAAAGGCACCCAAAGGGGAAGGCTGTAGTAAAATGCAAGCACTGCTTCAGGAATTGCGCAGTTTTAGCTAATGTTCAGTGGAGATCAGCAAGAGGACTGATATCTCAGTATTATAGTAGCAAATAATCATTAAGATAAATCCCTTTCATTATATAGTAGAAAGTATGAGCCAATATAACAATAAATCTTTCAACAACGTTATTTTTCAGGAGGTTTAGCAGATGTAAGTTACAACTTAGATCTAGAGAAGATCTATGGACAAAATGTCAGATATATATTAGATCTGGAAACTCTATAGTTTTCTCTACAATATCCACTTGGAATTTTGTCAAAAGCATGCATGAATAAGAGTAGATCCGAGAAACAAGTTGCAGATCTGGAAACTGCTGCAATAAATTTCTAAATATATCATTTCATTACAATGGATCAGATCTGAAATAGCTTAGAACAATAGCTACTTTAAAGAATTACAAAGTTAGAGGCAAGCCTCAATCACTTAAGATCAGAATTGCACAGGAACTACATTTACATTAAAACCCCCAGTGCAGAAAACGCAGTTCATGAGAGGGACTGCGCAGTAGCTCTACAAAGATGAAGAAAAAGCTATAAAATATAGATCTGAATACAAAATGAGAGAGAGATCCTCTTATGGGTGGTCATAAGACACCCTCCTTGAGAGAGAACTCCTCCAAACACTAGATCTCTGCAGATCTAGGATACCACTTGTTGAATCCTGCAAAGCAGCTAAACCCTCAATGGGCCAGCGCTGTCCATGTAAGCATAGCTTGGCCTTCAACCTGATAGTGGTTCAATTCAGTGCACTCTCCTCCAAGAGGCCCTAAAGGAAGGAGGGAAGATTACTAAATAGGAGATCCTCTCTTTCTCTTGCTAAACAACACAAAGAAATGGAGTTGCCTTAGTAAGCTCAAGAATAAAGTATCATCAACAACCATTACATGAGCCTTCTCCTCCCTTTTATAACTTGAAGGTGTCCACAAATCCTAAACCACTTTAATGGAGTTAACCCCTTTCACATGGGATCCTTCTTCTAGAACTGCGTTGGATCTTCAAGGTGGTCCAATTATGTTCACACACAAGTGGCTTTTATTAAGAAAACCCTGATTTGTCTTTGTTCATACTGGACATTGATTTATTTTTGTGTTTAAGGAGTTTTTCATGTCCTCCTTTACATTTTATTCTTAAATAGATAAAAATAGAATGAAATTTAATATTCCTATTAGCTTGGGCTAATTAGGAATATTACAGTCCTCCCCTCCAAAATTGTTGCTTGACCTCAAGCAACTGCAAGGTGAGTGCTGCAAGGTTTCCTTTTTGGTGTCAGCATCATAAGGTAAGCTCCCTCCATAAACCAAGTGCTTCACCAATCCATCCATCCATTTCTTGTTCCTCCAATGTCCTCCTTCCATGTGCAAGTGGGCCCTTGGAGAGTAAACCCAATGGCTCTTATCATTAAGAATGGAGGGTTGTTATGGAAACCTCCTTGATGATTCATGGCTTCAACAAGCATATGGCTCACTCCATAAAGAATCAAATGATCAAACATAGTGGCCATACGACATCTTATGCTTCCATGCAAGCATATAGTGCAAAAAGAGTGGGGATCTCCTTCCCCAAATGACACATCTATCAAGTGTGTCTCTCCTCCAACCATGTTCCAAAGAATGAGAACATTTTCTTCATAAGGGATCATGATCAAAATCATGCTAGCTGCCATGTATGATAAATGGGAAGGAAGATGTTCTCTCATGTGCAACCAGCGTAGTTTGATCCTCAATTGCCATAGAATAAGATATGTCAAGTGTCTTCCCCAACACTTGTTTTTCATCTCATCCCTTCTGAATTCTTGGAGAGAATGAAACTTGGTTGGTGTAAAAGGATCACACCATGAAGAGCATAATGGCTTCCCAAGATTCTTCCAAGGATGTCCTGCATCAATATAGTTCATGGCCTTGAGTGGCCCATGAAACCCATCAAAAATAGTGCCCCATATTGGCACCATACCCTGCAAATGAGTGTCAGAGAAAGATAAACATATAGGAGATACATTATAATGCTCAAAAGGACAAACCTCCCTATATGATTGCTTTGCTTCAATGGGGTAACTCATGGATGAGTCCTCTCCCACACTCAATGAGTGAGGAGGTGTGAAAGGTGGCTCTTACTCAGCGCTATGTTCCTCCTCCTTTACCAAGTAATCCATGCACATCTTCATATGAGAGTACACATCTTCCCTGAAACCTTCCCATATGAAACCACCCAAGAGAGTATGATATGCTTTGACACAACCAGTGGGTTTGGAAAGTAGGATTTCATGGATGGCATCAAATAGTCCCTCCTTGAGTTTGGAGTCACTAACCAAAAGAATAAGATTGTATAAATAGATAACTCCATCCACCACCTTGAACCTCTCACCCTTTACTTCCCCTTCAAGAACCCCCCATGTGAAAAGGTCCTTGGAGTATTCCCTCTTGAGTTGGGAATCCCAAGAAGGATCCAAGCTTCCCAAAAATGACAACGCTGTAGAAGTTTGAAATGCTGCCCCTTTCTTCTCATGGCTCCTCCTCTTGATATCATTGACACCAAGATCACATGCTGAAGCCTCACAATCTTCCCTTTGCTACCCCATTTGCAGCTGGTCTTGCTTAAAGCAAGATTGAAGTATATGGAAATCAACCTCCCCTTGGAAAGTCCTTGACTTCCAAAACCTTCTCATTTTGGCCCATATATACAAGAGGGTTAACATCCCCTTGCCATGCTTATAAATCTCCGCTATGATTGAAGAAATCAATGGCTGCCCTAAAGAGATGGAGTTACCATGTGTCCTCATCCTTATGACACCATAGATCTCTGATCCCTCAACCCTCAGCGCAGATGAACAAGTGGGAGATGACAATGTCCCATTAAGAAGATTTCTCATCTCTCTGCTAAACTCATGAGAGATTCTCTGCACCGTGCTAATTGCTCACAATGCTCCCTCCTTAGCTAAGTATGCATAGGCTTCCCATAGTTGAGAGAACACTTTAGAACTCCTCCTATTAAGAGGAACTCCCAGTATAGTACCTCCCTTCAAAGAGGCATCAAGGCATAGAGTAGGATCTAGATGTAAGTGGGCAGATATGCCCTCACATTTGCTGCATGGATCCTCTTGCCTCCTTCGTGCTTTCAAGCTTTGAAGTAGAGAAGGGTTCATGCTTTCCACCTTGTGTTTCCCTTCCTCCTCTTCTACCTCCCCTATCTCTAAGACCTCATCATTAATCAATGATATTACATGCTCCTCATGCATGAGATATTGTGGGACTCTTTGCAAGAGTGCAAGAGTCTCTCCCCTTGGAGCAAGTGCTCCAACCTCTTCTTCATGAAGTGCTTGAGGTGCCCTTGAGGTGACTGCGTTATCACCTCCCACCTCCTCCTCCTCCTCTCCCACAACTGAAGTCATCTCATCTTCAATAAGAGGCCTTGGATCTTGGCCTTCTATTGAAGGAGAAACCTTCATGCTCTCCTCTTGAGAAGAGGGCTCTTCATCAAATGTAGATCTTGCCCTTGGCAATGCATTAATCAAGTTCACACCTTCTTTTCCCCCCTTCATGAACGAATCACTGGAAAAATGCTGAAGCTCTGGTGATGTGGTTGAGTGCACATATCCATGAGATGAGGATTCAGAATTTTCCTCATGCATAGATCTTGGGTATTTGATCAGAAGATCTTCTTCTTGAAACCCCTTGGGAGCTTCACTGCTTCTTCTCTCTTCTTCTTGTACAGCCTCCTTTGAGAGGCTCTTCTTAGATCTGAAAATAGATGAGATTAAACTCATCTTCTTCATTATGCTCTTGCTTTTTTTTTTTGTACATCACTTTGGCTTGAAGCCACAGGCTGAGCCAAAGATCTTGCTCTGATACCACTGTAATGTTCCAAATGGGGAATAATCAACAACAGTGAGAATATCTTAAGATATCCCAATATGGGATCACAACCATATGAAAACACACCAACAATTCTAAACTAGAGATAGACTGAAGGGGCTTTTACTGGATATGTCACCTCTAAAGAGAGGGTGAGATCCAGAGGCCACCTGGCCCGTTTCAGACTCTGTCAATAAAAGATAGGTGTAACACAGAAATTAGGGTGTTATCACACTCCTTTGGATTTTACTACCCTTGGGACCCTTAGATCAGCAGATGTAAAGTTAGGATCCAAAAGAGAAGCAAAAATCGAATAGATTAGGAGTGGGAAAATCCCAATCTAGGAAAATCAACAATAGGCTCAGTGGGAACGTTGTATAAGCAAGATGGTGCAAAAATAACGTAAACCAGGGTTGGATTCCCTTAGCTTAGGCTATGTGGGCCTTATATTCAAATTTCAATAGAAACAAATAAGTTTAAGGGCCTTAAACAGATCTCCCACAATGATGACTAGCTAAAAATCAGCCAAAGAAGAGAGTTGGAATGAGAGAGAAACCCTGCTTCAGGAATTGCACAGTTTTAGCTGATGGTCACTAGAAATCAGCCATAAGACTTATATTTCCATATGACAGTAGTAAATCTGATCTTCCATGGAGTTCCTTCAGAAAGGCAGTAAATTACATGAGGAAAAGAGCACGATTTTTTCAGAAATAAGAGCTGTAATACATGTAAAAGCTGCAGAAATGACTTGGCAATGTTTTCTATGAGGAGCTTCAGTAGCTGTAAGTTAGCACTCAGATCTACAGCAGATCTATGGTTGAAATATCAGATCCATACCATATTTGGAAACTACTCAACATTCTCTACAATACTCACTTGGGGTTTCATCAAAATAATGCATGAACAAGAGTAGATCTAACTTTAAAGCTGCAGAACTGCAAAATACTCTGAATTTTCTGAAAATTACATTTATTATGACATTTATATAACTTATGAATCACAAAAGTCTTGTATCAAACAACATAAAAACTATCATTTCATAACTACTCATCTAAAAAAACCATCCATAAAAATAAAATTATTTAAATATAAATGTAAGTAACCAATCTACACATACCAATCTTATTCCACAATTTAAAATCAAATCTCAAAATAGCATTATAGCAATTAAAACATCCGAAGTTCACAAGTCATGAATTAAGCTAGTTAAAACATTGGAAATGTAGTATCTATAAAAGTTGAAGTCATTCAATAAACAACATAAGGCATCTCAATAATCTGCATTGCCATAATCACATATCACATAACCATGTGTGATATATATTTATATATCTATAAGTCATATGCACAAATGCCACATCCTTTGGTAAGCGTCCTCAACTTAGGTCAAAGGAAGATTATATATGAAATTTCACTTTCTTACTCATATACATATAAACATAACTTTCTTATACAAAGTATAATGTGCTACCTTTATTGAACATTTATAATTTAACCACCATGATTCCTTGACAAGACCGTAAGCATAATTCTTGCGTTCTAGTGCTTCCAAGCTCTATTAAGGACATAGAGTCGAGCTAAATTCTTAATGAGATAGCTATCTTTAAATAATTTATTCTAAATCAAAATACTTCATTGATAAATTAATAAAAAAATATTAACAAAATATTAATAATTTTAATTAAATTTCATTAAAAAAAATTAATAATTTTTTAAATTTTTATATAATTTATGGTTTTTAAAGATCATATTGAAAAGATCATTTCATGTTGTCTTAACTTCAAAACTTGACCCAAAAATTTCAATAAAATTGAACCTATAATCTCTAAATAACCAAAAAAAAAAAAACAAAAAACAAAAAAATCTCAACTAATTAAATTAACTTTCAAAACTAATTTTATTTATATAATTCGAAAGTTTCAATAAAATTAAACCTATAACCTTTATATAAAAAATAAATAAATAACAACAAAATTTCAACCAACTAAATTAACTTTCAAAACTAATTAAACAAACCTTCAAGAGTAATTTTATTTATATAGTCATTGTTATACTTTATTTTTAAAATTTTTAAAATTTTATTAGTAGAATCATTATCGCAATATTTTTAGAGCATATCTTTGTATTGCTAAAAACATCCATGGGTATATCACACTATGATAAGCTAGCACTACTTCAATATTAGGTGTTCAATATTTTTTAACTTTTCATTATTTATACGTGGGAAGATATTTTTGAATTTTATTTTTATGTATAATTATAATGTATTGTACTATTATTACTTGCCTAAGTTTTTATGTTTTAATTTTTTAAGATTTAAACAAAAAAACTAAACTATAGTATAAGTAGTGAAAGAAGTGAAAGTGTTTTATTTTTTTACAGAAAATAATCTTAACATGGTTTTATAATTAATTTCTATGATCTTTTATGATTAAACATGTAAAGAACATCTATTTCAATATGCTTATACAATGTGAAAAAACAATGATTTATTTGTTTAGATAATTAAAAGTTAGATATTGAAAATACGTCAATAATGAATAATATTATATTTATTTGTATGACAAGCTAGTGTCAATATATTAACAATAAAGAATATAAAGATGATAACATCTAGTCATATTTCAAGTGTTCATGTTGAATTTAAATGCACATAAATAGTTCTCTTAGCTATTTAATATATTGAATAGTACAATGAATCAAGATAATATGGTGTTTGAAGATAAGGAAGCGTTGAGAGAAATATTGAAGGGGGTGAATCAATATTTTAAAACATATATAAACTTTTTCTTTTCTTATTCTGATTTCTGTACGTGACTATACTGAAGTGAACCTACGTATATACACAGATTTTATGTAGATAACTAGTGTATATTTAGTGAAATTATGTTTCAGTTAAATATTCATTGTTTATCTTAAACTAGTGCAGCGGTTATCCGTCATACATTTTATAAGCAATAAATGTGCAGTAAGAATAGAATAGAGAATCACACATAAGCAACACACAAGAACACCATGATTTAAGGCGTATACCCAATGTGAGAGAAAACCACCATTGTTGTCGTCTTTGTCTTCAATTTTATAATAATGAAGAACTTCTTACAATCTTGTACTAGTGCAGACTCATACTAGCACACAAACACCCACTTTTAGAAGGCTAAAACCTTCACTCATTCTCCAACATCCACTGGAAGGATGGAGCTCCAACCCCCTGATCTCGTTTTCTAGCACCCATTGGAAGGGAGCACCAACCTCTTGATCCAATAAATGGCTACTACTGGTAGGAAGCTTCGAATTCCTCACTGAAGGCTCCAACCCTCAGGACCATCGTGGACCACGTTTCATAAATTTTCACACTGGATCCACCTGCTTCAGCACATCACAACCTGTAGGCCACTTTTCATCAAATTTTCATACTGGATCCACTACCATCATTTAAGCCCAATACCATATATCAAAACTGAAATTTATCGTTGTACCAAATCGTTCAACCAATCACTGAATCAAATAACCAATGAGCCAATCAATCACTAAACCAAACAAACATTAAACCAACCACCAACTCAAATCAACCAACCTCTTCCTAAACATTCAAAAAAATTAGATATCTGTAACCAGAACATCAGTATTGAACCCAAAACACCACATCAACCTACTGAATCAACTATAACCCTGATTAATCACATGAAAAAATATGTACGCTACTTTTCTTAATCAAACCTACGTGTATACATGCTTTTCATGAAGTAAACATGCGTACAAATCTCAACATGCCAAATTTTGAACTACTTTCAATGTGAACCAGACAATGAATTGCACAAAGACATACTGAATCATTCTATCAGATCACTTATCTTTTAACCCCATACTATTAGATGCATCATGGGAATTATTCAACAAATCAATACTCAATCAATTCAACTTCATACATCACTATTAATCCTAGATCAACATGAAGACTTCATTGACATATAACAGAAATAAAACAGGATTGATTAGACTGATCAGACATATTCTTCAGCATAAACCCTAGTCTTTCATACGCACTTATCATTAATAATTTTTGCGTGTATATGCGCTTTTCAGGAATGAAACCCACATATAGATTTTCCTATACTGCAGAATCGATGCGCTCTTACTCAGAAGATTATCCACGTATGTACGTGCCTTACGAGAGACAAACTCGTGTACATATATGCAATTTTCAACTCATATTTTTGTTGCACTTCAAAACTTCAGACATACCCAGATCATGACATTTAAAGAAATAAAAACACGCCAAATCATAGATCTAGTCAACACATAAGCAGATCACACAATACATAGTCATTTTAGGTCTAATGATCTTAATCTATCATTATATTACCAGGTGCATATTTATTTTAGATTAACCACTCATCAGTAGTCCATACCATGCAATCATACTTTAGATCAAAGCAATCATCAATCACTCTGACATCTGCACACCCAAAGACTTTTATCTTCATATCCTTATATAGCTTAGGCCTTAACTAATACCATAGGTAAAAACCACACTTAGTGCCAATGGTAATCTTTGATAGGATCAAATAGTCATTACTCATCTCAATATTGTGGGCTAATACCATGGCAAAGACCCTTGGTATTTAGTAAACCATAGTGCACAAAATGTAGATCACTTTTCTTCATAAAACCAACATACATACATGACTTTTCTTCACAAAACCTACATATACGTGACTTATCTTCATCATACTTGCGTATGTACACATCTTTGCTTCACATAACCTATGTATACAAAAAGTATATTCATGATACCTGCATATGTACATGGATTTTCTTCACAGAACCTGCGTATACTTCCTCAAAGTTCACTTTCATCATTCCTCTCTCACTGACTGGTATTTATTTCTCTCTCACATCTGAGCTAGCTTGTTGATACATCATGTTAACATTTGCATCAAATAGTTTTATATCAAAAGATAACTCATCGAGTAGGTTTCCATCAAGTAAAACACATTATTCATAATGCCAACAATCTCCCCCTTTGGACTTGATGGTAACCACTTTGGTGTTTGGTTACCACAACCTGTAGATACCTATAAAAAACATCAGTTTAAGTACCGATATTTTCAATTCAAACATCAAGTTATTCTCCCCCTTTGACATCAAGGGCAAAGGGTTGACCAATTTCGAAAGAAGGCTTATCTTTTCTTATAGATAGCACTGTAGATATGAGATTCCCTATATACCGACCATGATACCCCTGAGCACATGTTGAATCTTCTGAAATATTTTCAATGAAGTACATGACTCTATGAATCAACTGAATATGACCTTTCTTATCATTAAGGACTCAAACTTACAATAATCACCCAACCAAGTGGGGTTACATATTTTACTTCATCATAACATAAACAACCCAAAAATCAGATTACATACATAATTGAATTGACCATTAATATTCCAAACATGACTAAGTATTACAATGATTAAATCATAGGTGTCTTCATGACCTTTACATCAATACATATATATGACATTCATAACCAATACCACATACCACTATAGTGAGGTATCAAGAAAATGATAGTCATCTGCAACCATCATATACCGAATAGGATATGAACCATAAGTACCTATCAAAAACAACGTGAGTAGTTTTCAATATCATCAACCTATGACCAATTCTAAAATATCAACATCATGGGATATTTCCGTAGAGATGAGCTATCAACTCATTCTCTTGACCTCATCAAAGACACTTGTTTTTTCCGAATAGCCCCAAACCATGTTCATCAAAGAAACATATGTGGGAACCAAGTATATCATCATGAAATAAGATAGAGAAGTGAAGAATCATATCATATAGCATGAGTAAACACCATAGACATGCATCAACAACATATGTGAGAACAAATCATTAAGATAAGACTATGTAGCCATGTCTCCAATTATCATCCAACAAATGTAACAGAAGCATATCAATAACCATGTCTTCATGACCTTGCAGCAATATCATACTCTTTCCCCAATATGCAAGATTAACTATCATACCAAACCACTTTATCAATAATCAAAATGTATCAATCAATCATCGTTGTGATCTCTTATCCAAGGTCTTCATGTTTTAGATTCATTCCATTTGCATAATCACGATGTAACATGTGTAAGAATAAAGATCAACACAATAGGAATCATTCATGACAACAGTCATTAACAACAAGATCGACATGTTCTTTCCTCATATTTGAATCATTAGTCATGCATCAAATCCATGTGTGCAAATCAAGAGAAACTTCTACAAATATGATTAGGGCTAATCCATAATCTCATCATAAGAAATCCATGTATCATGACAACAACATAACATCATTCGAACAACTACATGAGCATCACACGTATTAAAGAATAAGAAAACATAATTCAAACAATGCATCATTAGTAGTAAGGATAATAATCCCCCTGAACCTTTGCTAATAATATACACTCAAGTCTGATCACATCAACTCATATAATAGTAAGGTCATCAAAGCATCTTCATCAATCAGTAATTTTATCAAAGCATCAATGTCATGTTGTACCAACTCATAGATCATCATAACTCAATACCACCTATAAGTAGCATTAGTAGACTATAACCATGAATATCAGAACAAGAAAGCCAAATAATAGTTGGATGAGGCACATTAAGGTATTTTCATGAGTCTGTCCCACTGTTTCTCTATCAAAGAAAAACATACACGACTGTCTATATAGAAACTCATGTATATACACAACTGCATTTCATAGGATTCGAGTACAGAAATTAAAATACTAAAACTTCACAATTTCATCTCCCCGCGATCCTGTACAATTTTTACCTATAATATGTTATCACATCAGATGCACTGTCAGAAATATAAGAAACTAGAATTATCAAAACCACCATGGGAATCATCATCAAGATAACTTATGTATTGCTCCCCCTAAGATTATATATCACTGATATTGAGGACCTGATATTCATCTTCTGCTCTTATGAGGTCATGTACCTCACATCACTCCTACAGTCATTGTTAGCCATATTCTTTCAAGAACAATGGACTGCATTGGGAACTGTCTTCTTTCAATCTAAATTTTAATCCTCATATCTACAAGAATTCAGATCTTTAAGCACATATAATTTTTCTGTGTTTCTATACCCTCTTGATATGACCTTTACAATTTCTTTATCCATGACCTTGCAATTGGTTGATATGAACACAATTACATTTCCTTTATCTTCCATTTGTACAACACTTAAAATATTTTGTTTTAGGCCTTGAACTAAGAAAGTATCAAAAACAATTTTATTTTTATTAACTATGGCTCTTTCTTTTCCCAAAACTTTTATTGAAGTACTACTTGAAAGAATAACCTTACCATCTTAATTTTTCTTGAGAGACTCCATCTTACTCATATCACCAGTAATATGATGAGGACACATGTTGTCTATGTACCATTCATTTTTATTTTCAAATGCACATAGAGCAAGGCCACATCTTATCTCTTATTCTTTTTGCTTGTTAAAGGGAATGTTGGTGGATCCATCTTCTTTAGTCATTTTTTCATCAACATTATTATCTAATTACTTTCCAAGTTTGTTCCTGCATTATTTTTCTATATGCAATAACATGTTAGATGCATAAAATCTTATGTGACCAATAGTGGAATCATAGTATTTTTGTCTCATGTTTCTTTTATTGCATTAAATAAATTTGTGACCAAATATGTTACAAGCAAGAAAATATCCCAAAAGAAACCTGAGTACCTAGGAGCTTATAGTCTTTTTGTGGAGCGGCTATTTGTCTACGACCGAAACAATCTACTTCTGCAATTGGATGCAATATGTCCATACTTATGAAATATAAAGCATTCAATATTATTGATTAGAGGAGAAAATCAGTTAACACTTCTATAGTTAGGAGAGAATGATTTCCTTTGAGGATTCATGATCCTTGGTTGTTGATGAGGTTGGATTTTTTTCTCCTTAAACACTTCAGGTTTTGCATTGTTATCCTTTGGATCTTTAGCACTAGCTTGTGAACTAGATTCTCCTTTAACATTTTCATGAAAACCAAGACCAAATTTAATAGACGGAGACCTTTTACTACTAATAAAATTATCCATAATCTTAGTACTATCTTGAAATACCAAATGTTTATATTTTTCTTCTAATTTACCTTTTAAAATGTTTACCTCAACCTCCATTTTTTGGTACTTATTTTCCTTTTATAGATGTTGCTTCTTCATACCTTCTTTGACCCTTCTTCCTTCTTCTACTTGTTATTTTAATTTGAAAATATCTTCATTCATCGTATTTTATTTTTCTTCAAATGTTTGAAGTAGTTATTCATTCCGCTTATCTGATTTTTTCAAGATCTGCTTTCAGAGAGACGGTCTCAGATTCAAGACCTTCACAATACTGGTTAGATTCCTCAACAACATTTACTCATTTAATATGATCCTTGTTATCACATGCCTGCAACTTGTCTTTAAGATTAACAATCCTTTTCAAAGCAAGATCAAGTGTTTTTCTAAGATCATAAAATTCCTCTAACATGTCATCTGTTGAATTAATAAATCCATCCTTCATTGTAAGAGATGATTTAGGGATAGAATTACCTACTGAACATTCTTCCTCTGGGATTTCTTCATGGATTGATTGTAGCTTACCAAATACTCTCTTTGCAAATGTATAATGCATAACTTTATTCAATACTGAATCAAATATGCTACAAAATATGTCAGTTAATGCCTTATTTTTCTTTTCCACTTCCTCGTCTCATGGGGGAATATTGGTGTAGCCATTGCATACTAAATACCAAACATCAAATTTCATTAGATAAGACTTCAAATTTTCTTTCCAGTGTTGATAATTACCTTTGCTTAGCATTGGTATATTTTCATTGACCATTGTTTCTAACTTTCCTTGATCTTATCCATTTAGAGGAATTATTTCTGAATCTAACTTCTCTTGAGAATGCTTACTTTCAATTTTACCCATTAATGAAGGTTTATTTGTGTCATTTTCATCATTAGTATCAATATGGCATAGACAAGTAAATGGACTAGAATTAGAACAGGAGCCCATACCTGCTAGTTCTTTATTACCATCTTCTTCATTCCTGATTAATAGAAAACAGGGTGCTCCCAAACTTGAATATTTTCTAACATCAGTAATTGTTACCGCATCTGATATATAAATATCACAGCCACTGGTTTCAAAATCATTTCTTTGATCCAACTTCTTCATTCTATAATATTCAAAAATGGAAAATACAGGAATATAGAACATATGCATAATTCCAACTACAATAAAATAAGAATTAAACATGTAGAACTAGAAAAATGCCAGAATACATCAAAATATCATATGTATGGGAAGAAAATCGCTGAACCATATCATTAAGGATAAAAAAAAAGGTAAATACATAGTGCTCCAAAAGGAATGCACTCAAGCCACAAGATGGTTGGAATACACTAAAGAAAAATAGCACTGGAAATGTTGTGTTGCTACTATTGTTGCTGTTAGAAACTATTGTTACTGTGAAAAAGAAACATGTGCAGGAGGATGTTAGAGTGATTAAAAACATATGGAATTTTAACCATAGACTCTACTAAACAAACCTAGAAAAACCCAGAAATGGTTTGCCATATTTTAATTTTGGAGTTTCGGCCCTTTTTGGGTGGTACACTGCACCCCTACTGGCTAAGTTACGCACTCCCTGGAGATAACTACTTATATGGGGCTGAAATAATGATCTATAAGATGAAATAGCATCCACTCAACTCACGAACTGAAGGGTTAATCCCTTCTCTTTATTTCCAAGCTAGAATCTTGAGATCTATCTCCTCCTTTCTCTGCTCAAGTTGTAGCTGCAAACTGCACAACTGCTGGACTAGACTACATTTTCAAGGATGTTGGAGATGTATCTTGCTACTGGATGATGAAATAATTCTCACAGCTAATGTAAATGATCTCTCCAAAGTGAGGGAAAGACCCCTCATAGGATTCCAAGCTGAAATGGAACTTCCTTCCTCCCTTAGATCTGCCTAGTTGGACTGCGCAATTCCTGAAGGAACTGCTGCTGCATGGAGGTGTAATATGATGGCCTGATGCCGGATATAAAAATTCTTCTCCTATAAGACTGAAATGGAATCTCAAGGTGAAAGGATGAATCCTCCGCCGGTTTCCTAGCTGAAATGCTAGAAACTACCTTCCTCCTCTTAAACCCTAAGACAGGAATGTGTAATTCCTATAGTTGTATATGCAGGAGAGAGGGGATGAATGTGGCACCAATTCTAGATGATGAATAGCTACTCAAAATAACCTTCCCATATTAGGCACTCGAGGTCCCCCATGGGTAAGGGTGGGATTCCGGCTCGGGAACACCCATGTGCTAAACAACACAACAAACTTAGCTAAATATTTGAAGAGTGCAACGAATGTCAAACGACAATAAAATATCAAAATCCAGATTGATTTTATTTTCTACCCTCATCTTCCTTATATGGTTGTGAGCCTTCCCTAGCCTTGGCCCACCTCATAACTACGTTGCACATGTGGCCACTAGTCTCCATGAAGACTGCGATGTCTCTCCATGATCTCCATGATCTATACATTTACTTTCCACTCCTCCATCATGTCTGCATTTAATGCACCACTTTCTCCATCACTGCATCATTAATTCTCTATAATATTACTTTTATTCCTCCACTATCTCCATCATCTTCCTCATTATTCTCCATAATCTCCACTCTTTCTTCATTAATGAGCTGCTCCACTACTACATGATGTTGATCTACTACCTACTAACCCACATTCACACAACAAAAGTGGATTTTATTCATCTATGGGGTTTATGGGTCCCTCCATCCTTTCATTTACTTAACTAAGTAAGAAAATTAAGAACTTTAATATTCCAATTAACTGATGGAAAATTGGGAATATTACAGTCCTCCCCGCCAAAATGTTGCTTGTCCTCAAGCAATTGAAAAATTGAATTCTACAACAATCCCTCTCCCTCCAAATGGCATCCTCATATGGAAGGTCTCCCCATTTACTCCAATGTGTAATGAATGCCCAGCACCATAGCTACCTCTCTAGAATGTCTAGAATGGCTTCCAACTATATAGCTAGATGCCTCTCCTTATCAATGAACCTCCAAGTGGCAACCATCTATTGTTCGAGAGCCTCTCCTCTGCATGAGCCATATGAAGTGAAGTGGTTCCTCCCCCCAAAGGAAAGTCCCAACTCATGAACTATCTCTCCAACCCATGCTACATGGAGTAGGATGTACCTCTCCATGCTCCCATCATTGGCCTTGTTGGCCCTACTTACTCCAAGCATCATCTCAACATTGTGAAAAATAGGAAAGAGAGAAATATGGGTTGACATGTGAAATGCCGAATCATACTCTCTCAATAACAGCCACCGCAGTAATGCATCTTGATGCCATACCACCCGATCACCATACCAAGTATGGTGGCCATACTCTCCTAACATAAGCCAACACAGTAAGGCCTCTTGTTTCCATCCCCCCTCCTCCTCATGGAAGGTATGGGAGAAATTCAGCCCATACTCTCCCAAGAGTAGCCAAAGAAACAATGACTCTTTTTGCCACCTCACACCATCATCATGCAAGCCATGGAGCAACAATACACTGATTGACATGTATAATTTCACATCAACCCAACATAACTAAGCTCCATGTTGCCACATCATGTGAGTTCCATGCAATGTTCCAAATAATAAAATACCCATTGACATATGATATTCCATGTGATGGCCAAACTCTCTCAAAAGTAGCCAACAAAACCATGCCTTCTACTGCTGCATCACCTCAGTACTATGTAAGGTGTTAACACTCGAAAATCGTACAACAGAAGACGACATTATTTCATTTCAATAAAAAGGGTTTAGAGGGTTGGAAGACATTACAGAATCTAGAAAATATTTAAAAATATCTAAGGTCTGAGGAAAATCAAATTTGAACAAGTCCTAAATGCTCTTTGCGCGCATAATCCTTCGTGAAGAGTGCCTTTTGCACTCCTTTTTTCCCGATATGTGTGCAATCCTGGGAGTGGCGAAATGTCACTATCCGGGACCACACAAAGCAAAGGACAAGTGATTCCTCACTTGAAGCCACCTAAGGACAACCACCAACGCCTCCTTAGACACCAAGTGAGCACACAATGTAATATTTGGAGCACACAAAGGAATCATACCCCTCTCTTGGGTCACCATCCACAATGTACCAAGAGAGGGAAGGTAAGATTTAAAATCTCCTATATAAGGACACCATGAGACGAAGAATTTGTGAACACATTGTTATGTTGACCAGAATTTCCCATGCAATACTAGTAGTGTGTGAGTCGGAGCTGAAGATAGAGGGGCTCAATTGTTGGCCATCCAACAAGTTCAGTTCATCACAATAGAGAGAGAGGGAGAATGCACCGAGGCAAGCTTGGGATAAAAACATCCTTGCATCGGGACCTAGAATCCATGGTCTAGGGGCCCTTTGGAAAGAGGGTAAATTTTCACTCTTATTACTACCAGCGCTCAATGAGAGGGGCCTAGAGCCACCATTCGTATTATTGTTTTCATTTGACTCTTTTCAGAGCTCGTGTTTATTTGTTTTAGTTTTTAGTTTACATATGTATGTTATTTCTCTATCTAGTATGCTTATGATTCTAGCTTATTCCACTAACTTGCTTGACTCCACTTCTTTTTATGCCTGTTACCAATAACTTAAGTGGGTAGACCACACCCCTTAATTTGGTGTGATTTTTTACATACATGCATCAAACACACTCCAACAGGATTGGCGACTCCACTAATGTTTATTACCAAGTTTATGTGGTTATGCCTTTTTTGTAGAGACCTCTATCTATGCTCTGAAGCAGAGCTAAATTTTCCCTGATTTCTCTTGTAGTCCCTAGTTCATCCCAAGTTTCAGAATAAAGCAGAACAACTCCAAAAAAATTTCTTATGGGAATTTGTTCGCGTTTTCTCCCCACAGACATGCAGGGTGCATGTTTCGAGCTGACCCGCGGGCAGACAGCGCGCCTGTTCCAGCCTTTTGCACACAAAATACTTAATGAGAAATTTCTCCAATGTTTCTGTATTTTACTACTTGTAAAGTGCTTGGCAACCCATAATACAACTGCCAACACTAGTTGTAGTACCCTGCAGCTTGTTAAAGCTCACTCTTAGCTGCTTTTTGTAGGCTTAGTGTCAGTTTTACTCCAAGTTCATTTTTGCAAAGTTCACACATAGTTTAAGTAGGGGGGGGGGAATAACTTGCATTCCGAAAAAAATTATGTTTTGTAAATTTTGGTACTTACACACCTAGATAACTAGCCAAAGTAAGTGGCCCAAGACCATGCATGCATAGCTAGTTTTCTTTTTTCTAGTGTAAAATTTTTAGTTTAGTTCAATTTTTGTACTAGGATTGAATTTTTTATAGAAGAGAAAGTAATCTTTGCTACCTTTGCACCCTCCATTGATCCTAGGTAAGCATATGAACGTTCCCTATTCATAATTAACCATCTCCCTATATTTGATCATAAAGATTAACTAGGAAAAATAGAAAGAGGCCCATTATCGGCACATGTTTTCTTTTGAGCCATGAACAATACAACATAGTTTAAATAGGGGATTTTGTAAAGAATCATCGAATATCCACACGTTCAAACTATGTGCTTGTCCACTTTATGCTCACACACATTCACTCAATAAGTGAAGCAAAGACACCTAAAAATAACTTAACCAAACTCACTAAATTCTCCCCACAGGGGCCACAAAAGAATTTATAGCTTAAGTTAGGATCAAGGGGGTAGGAATCCAATAAGCCGCCTTGATCATACTTGATCTTGAAACATAGAAGTTTTATATTTAGGGAGCCTCAAATCCACCTATCAGCCCATGGAAAAGAAAACCCGAGCGCGGTAGAGATCCATTTCAGAGGGGTTAGGCTTAAGAGCAGTGCGGGCAGGTATCATTCAGGGTTACCTGACTTGGCTGATACTCGGTACTGTTAGCTGACTACCAAGAATCCCAAGACTCGAACTCTCACGTGGGACAGTGGTTCTTAGTGGCCAAAAAACTAGGGCATCCTTTCCCTATAGGTGATGGTGCAGGCAAGCGCCAGACCCTCTACCCTTACCTTGGTGGATTTTCTTCGCCTGACTAGGGGCGTCACTAGCTCTTACGGGATGTTGTGCTAGCACTCGCAAGAAATATTCTCAAGGCCCAATTACATTTGAGTGTGTGAGGATGAATAGGCCTTCTAGGATTTTGAGTATCATACGCAAACAAACAAAAACCACTTTTTTCATTTCTTGATCACATAGCTTAATTTAAAGGGAAAATTTATTTTATTTTCTCTTTGTTTTATGTATGTGACCATAATTTTTCTTTTATCATAGAATCTATCCTCTAAATTCTTTCCAAAAACTAGACCTAGTCGACACTAGGATGGACACAATGGGACCTCGTCAATCTAGGTTTCTTTTGGACCTCCCCCCATTACTGGGAGGGGTTCCAGGTCTTTCACCATTCAATCGTCAAAGACGGAACGTTGCCACCATTATTGGTTCGTCCTTTATTGGGGCAACCATAATTGGGAACCCTAGTCAGTCTCCCAACACCACACCACACACCACTCCTCCCATGACCCCTAGGGGGTAGACGAGTGCGTCCCATACGAGAAGCCAGTCGAATACACAACAAGGTACGTCGCAAACCAACCCTCTTCCTAACCAGAACTTTGTGTTTTCACACAGTGCAATGACATCAACCTACTAGTCACCTTTCTTAGCTTCGTTGAATCTACCTGATTTAACCAAGCTAACGAATGACCCCATTGCACACAATCCTACATGGCCTCCCATGCCCACGAAGCTCCCTTCGGATATTCCAAAATTCGAAGGCAAGCAAGCAGAATACCTAGATAATCATGTCATGAACTTTCACTTGTGGTGCTCATCAAATAGTATCATTGACGACACTATTTGATTGGGATTATTTCAACGCACTCTTATAGGAGTAGCCACAAAGTGGTACATGGAGAAATCCTCTGCTTGACATGGAACCTTCAGCGCCCTCGCTACTGCGTTCCTAACATATTTTCAGTTACCCATTCACCATGATTCTGGAATGGAATTACTGACTCATTTTAGACAAACCCCCGTCGTCCATATCTCGGACCATCTCCATGAATGGAGGCGGCGTCGTAGTTTATGTAAAGCTAAACTCGACGATCAGGTTCTCTTGTATTTGTTCCTAAAAACTCCTATGGAAGTGTTGTGGTAAAACACAACCCCTCCATTTTTGACTTGTTAAACTCAAATAATGGGGACCCTTTCTATAAAAATTTTGGCTAAGCATTTTTTTTAGGATTTTTATTTAATCGATTATCCTACGCTTTTGTTAATTTTTTATTTTCTTTGGATTCTTGTTTTGATTGCTTTGTTAGAATCAATTTTTTATAAGCTTCCCATTGACGCTTGTTTCGCCTTATTTGGTCAACTAGTTTGAAAATGGCACTCCTTTGAAGTCCCATCATTTATCTAGTCTGGGTTAAAAATGCTATTTTTATTCTTTTTATTTATTTTCGGAATAGTTGTAGTTTAGATAGGCAAATTAGGCTTTAGAAAATTTCATGACTAAACTAAACATCATTAAAATAAAACCAAAATAAAAATTGATATTTGATATTAAATCTTAAATTAATTAAATTAATTATTTAAATTAAATTAAAATTTAATAAAATATATATATAAACAATTTCTATTACATCGGATCAGAATATCACATCGGGAGTTTTCAAGTGATACATTTCTAAAAAAAACCAATCCAAAGTTTTCTCAGATGCAATAAATCAAACATTGACTTTTGTTTTTAACTCCTTATAACTCCCGTGACCTCATACTAATTTCACATTCCTACACCGCAAAATTTCTCACAGCGCATATTTTATATGTGGACATTCCAAAAAATGCGATGGTGTATTTCTTGCGATGTGCGATGACTTATTTCTTTTAACAAACTTTGCATTTTTTTTTGTTTAAAGTTTTATAACACTTTGTTTTTTTGTTTTTGTTTCAAGATTTCCAAACTCACCCATACGTGAGTGGAATAAACATGAGGTAGGGTTGGTTAATATTTAATAGTTAGTTATAGTTTTAATATTATAAAAAGTTATGATATTTAATGTTTAATTTTATATTAATTAATTTAATCAAAATAAAAAATTTAATATATATAAAATAAAAAAAGATTTTTTTTTTTCGGATCGCAGGATCGCATCGCAGGTTTTCAAACAATGCATTTTCTTAAAACATGACAAACCCCCGATATACGATATCCCGATCCTCCGATGGTTAAAAGTCAAAGGGCATAAGACATAAGTTTTAAGTTTTCAATGATTTGTTTTAATTTTTCAATGATACGTATGAGTAAAGTAGGAATGGAGTGGTAGGTTAGTTTATATTTTTTAATAATATTTAGTATTTAATGTAATTAATATATAATATTTAATTAAATTAATTAAATTAAAATTTAAATATTATTTATATTAATTAGTTTATAAATAATTAATATTTTAGTTAGTTAGATATTAATTAATACATAGTTTATTAATTAATTAGTTTAGTTTATAATTAACAAATAAATTAGAATTAATTATTAGGTAATTAGATTCTAATTTAGGATTAGATTTTTAATTAAAAAAATTTTATTTTTAGCCCAGCAACAGAAATTCTAGAATTGTGCCAGATTTGACTCATCAACTTTGGAAGCTCATAGATTGAGTTATACTTGGCCAAAAGAGGCCCAGGATAGCTCATTGGAAAGATAAAATCAAGGAGAATATTTATGAGGAGGTTTCACTAATAGATTTGGTCATTTATTGGGTCGAAAATCAGGCAGAAGATCAAGCTCCAAATTTCTAAAACAAAATCAATTCTTTGAGTTATTTTCTGCTTTTTCATTTGTCCTAAGCCTCTTCTAATTTCAGATTCGCCCATTAATAATATCCTTGGCCAATTAAACCATCCCAGGCATCGATAGAGGGCTTATATTTTATTTTTCAATGATTTATTTAAATTAAATTTGATAGGATTTGTTTTAATGCCAGAAATAGTATTTTGATTTTGTTGTTGCATTTTAATTTATTTTGATTTCTTTTTGTAGGAAAACAGTAGAAGAGATATGAAGAAAAGATCTTAATCAATGAGAATGCTCCAGCAATTAAAAGATTGGAATTTTTGAGCAAATAAAAGTGATTGGGCAGATTTTCTTCAACAAACTTTCATCTCAAGAATTCCTTTGCAAATATTATAAATAGTAGATTGCAGAATGGAATAGGGATTGCTCTCCTCTACACTTCTGGAATTCTAAAAGCACTTTTGTAATAGGGATTTAGAGTTGTAGGTGGGAGGAGTGGAATCTCAGATCTGGAGATTATTGAGGTTTTTCTTTTACATCCTGAGTTATGTATAATAAACAGAGTTTGCACTATTGTAGCTCTGCTTTTGAAAGCAAAAGCTTGGGCATTGTAAAGGACTATTAGAGACCGGAGCTGGAGAAATGGATTTAATAAACTGGTATTTCGAATACTATTGTTTTAAATGCTGGTTTCATTTTATGATAACAGAAATGTGTCAATTTACTTACATATTTGTGCACTTTTGTCGGTATGGGTAATTTGCCTCTATTTTATGTTGTTATTTATCTCTGCTCTTATGGGCTTAATTCTGATTTCTGAGTAACTATTTACTCATAAATTTGTCCTTTAATATTGGATGAATAAAGAGTGATATGTTGTGAACTTCTTCCGCATATTTTTGTTTAATAATTCAAGTTACTGATTAAATGATCAATACCATTTTGTGAACTACTTCCTGAGTGTTGTTGATTGATTATTTCAGTTAAAAGGTCTCAATAGGATGTGTTTTGCTATCCATAATGTCGGTTAATTGAAATATTTCATTAACTTGATATTCATTATAAACAAAACATATTTCAATCTCAATATTATAAATACCTGCTCTTGGTTGGGTTAGATCTATATATGCCTAATTGAGATAGGATTAAGATAGTTTCTTTTGCTTGCATCTTAGAATAAGTTTGCATTTAGATTAATTTCTACATTATTTTAAGTCCTCTTACCAAAGAGGAAAACTTTAGTAGTGGATTGGCTGAGCCCTAAATCAGCTTAAGGATCACTTTCTTGCCTGATCAGAAAGAAGAATGATCTGATGTCTCTTTTCCATTGGTAAATGAAAGTCATATTTTAAAGCCATTGGAGATCGAGAGAAGGTAACTGGACCTATTTGAACTAGTTGGAACCACCATTCCAAACGGAAAATGAGCTTCTTTAAGGTCCGGACTGGGTGGTCATCCCCCATGTTGTTGCAGATATTTTCTAGGCTTTAACAGGAAGATATTTCAAAGGATGTGGCGCAATAGAAGCCCATATCCGAAGAGTACGTAATCAACAAATCCCAGCAGCTTGAGCTGATTTATACACAGTCAAGATACATTTACAACATCCTGCCTAATGCCCCATGCCTGTAAACTTACCAAGAATTTCCAGCCGTGTCGAACTCTTCAGACAGACTAATTTGGTCACTTACCCAAGGTTAACTAGGCATCAATAGTCAAAACCCCGGTTACACATACAGTTTTACCCAGAATGTACCTCAACCTGGTTTTCAAAGTCATCATATGCCTCAGCAAAATTTGACCAATAGGGCACCAGCGTATCACTAGGGAGGACCTTATCCTCTGGCTAAGGGGAATCAATATGTAGAAAGAAACACTGACGGAAGAGCTCCCCTCCAACAACTAGTTGCAAACTAGGGACCGCATTATGTTTAGTCCCTAGCACATGACCCACCTATGAAAACCAATACATAGGTGAACTTTTTGCAGCCGTCCCAAAACCAACCACACCAATACAACCAAGAGAACTACCCTTCTAACGTGGTCAAGAAAAAATAAAAAAACAAGCCAAAAGGGAACCCTGAACAGGGAGGCAACAACCAGCAATGCCCACTGCGATCCCAGGCTAGACACAAATCCAACCAGGATCAAAATCAAGAGCAAAGAAATGCCTAATGACAGAGAAAAAGGCCACCTCTTCAAGCAAACCATTATTTTTCGATATGTGGTGAGTACGATCACTATACTCACCATTGTCCTGATCTCCCTGAGCTGAAGAAGCTACAGAGTAACCGAGGAGAAGGAGGATCTTCCTAGCAACCAACTGTGATTCAAGAACCTTTCCCCCATCAAGGGACATTAAGCACTCAACAAAAAAATACAGAAGACTCCAGGAAAAGCAACCATGAAATCTACATGACCTGCGAAGAGATGTTTTTACAAGCACAGAATCGCAATTACAACACCCCACCAGACACCAATACGTCAGGGGCAAGTACTAGTGCAATGACTCCACCTTTGACCATTTCAAAGATGCCTATAGAGCCATTTCCAAAGATGGCGAAGGGACCTAATAGGTGAGTAGGAAACTACTCGAAAGCGGCCCATAATTATAGCATCATGGACGATTTAGGACAATCTCTCGCTGCTATGTCAACTTTTGAAGTATTGCAGTCATGCCCAAAACAACGGAAAGCCCTACTTTCTGCGTTAGGTGCTATCGACCCTGCCGATACGCGCTTAATGGCTTTTGACTTAGAAAAAGCCACCCCTAGGCTTCCTTCCCTGGTCGCCTTCCAGATACCAGTGTCGGTCTAGAATATCACAATTCGCCGATATGTCTTAGATGAGGGTGCATCCACATGCATCATGTCCAAAAATGTTTGGTAGAAGTTAGGTTCTCCCAAACTAAAACCCTCAATCATCATGCTTCGAGCATATGACGATCGTCCATCAACCCCCATCAGCCTCTACCAAAATGTCTTGGTCTGCTTAGCCGAAAATATGGTCCACATAGACATTGAAGTCTTGAACACTCACTTGGACTACAACATACTCCTTGGGCGGAGTTATATGTATGCCATGTCTGTCATAGCCTCCTCCGTCTTCTGCATTATGATGTTCCCCCACAAGGACTGCATCATTATTGTAGAACAACTGATGCATAGAGAGAAGTGACCCCTAACAAACATTGATGTAATTCTACCCTATGTATATACATCCTCGGATGCTCTCTCATGGTACTAAGAATATGGCCCCAACCAATTCAAACCGTCGTCTGTTCTATGGTCATTCCTAGGAGATCCTCCCATAATCCCTGAGTCATCACCTGATGTCACAGGGGCTTTGGTATGCATGGTGTCCACATCAAGTTCCGAAGCTAGTAAGGACATGGACACGAGCAGTAATGGCACTGAGTCATCGGCCACGATAACCTCTTTAGCCTACGCTGCCTCCCAAACCCCTTTCCTCTACCCCCCAACTAGTTTCGTCTCCCAACATGTTTTGGCAACACTCGTATTACCCAATATATCATTGGCAATCCCAGTTTGGTAACTCATTCCCCTTGCAAGAACAGGAGCCACCCATGTTACTGCCATAGGATTGAAGCCCCTTAGTCTCGAGGAGGCCCCACTCATCCAAGAAACAATCGAAACCACCCTTGCAAAGGAAATTCCCATTGAAAAACTGGTGATTATGGCTAAGAAAATCGAGAAAAGAGTAAAGAAGATGGTGACCCCCACCATTCAAAGGGAATCACCACTCTATGCCATATGCGACGTAATAGGTCACCCTACCCATATCTGTCTAGAGCTGGATGAATTAAAACCACTCCTTGGATTTGAGACAGACATTGCGACACTACATTCCCGTAAAAAGGAACCTATCACCAAAGGTAAAGGCAAAGCATTGCCTACCAATCACACATGCATCCTCTGTAGCAACTATGGGCACTATACCCGCCATTTCCCAGAGATCCCGTGATATAGGGACTCCTTACATGCCATCGAGCAATCCTATCAAGAGGATCCCTCCACCCAGGCATCTAGAGATGAACCTCGTACCATCCTATAACCACAGGAGGAACAACAGTCAGTAGAAAGAAAACCATTTGTCCCTCCTCCCCCCCAAGCCACCATACACCAACTAGGGACAGGGGAACCTGGTTGCCTCATCCTCTTGAGTTATCACGCGCATCGATTACTACAAATGGTTTGATCGAGTCTTTGACCCAAGGTCACCTAGGAAGCAGTAATCTGTATTTGGGGAGTTACCAGGCACACCGTCTACTGCAGATGGTTTTACACGGGTCTTTGGCCCAAGACCACCTAGGCAGCAATAGCACCCATGATACTCAGAGAATTACCAGGTAGGTAGATTCTGTAGACGGCTTGATTAGGTCTTTAACCTAAGATCACCTAGGCAGCAGTAACACCCATGATACATAGGGAGTTACCAAGTAGGTAAATTCTGCAGACGGATTGATCAGGTCTTCGACCCTAGATCTCCTAGGCAGCAGTAACCACCAGGTAGGTAGATTCTGCAAATGGCTTGATTGGGTCTTTGACCCAATATCACCTAGGCAGCAGTAGTACCATGCACATTAATCCTGCATACAGTTTGATTGGGTATTTTTCCCAAGATGTAATATTCCCAATTAGCTTGCTGCTAGTTGGAATATTATATGTTGCTCTATTTTGTAGTCTAGAAGAATAAAAGGGGTAGGGAGACCCTTAAATCTCTTTAGTAGGAATAAAAAATTCCCAATGTGAATGGGGATTGGTTTAGGTAGGAAAAATATAGCCACCTGTGGTGTGAAAGGGGGCAATGCATATGGACTAAATCTGTGTTGACCAAATCACTAGCGCTACCAAAAGAGAAGATAGAGCTAGTGGGGACAACGCAATTTTGGAGGAGGACTCTTTACAAATATTTAACCTCATGAATGAGTGGGGTCAGGGGTGAGAAGGCTCACCAAGAATAAAAAGGAAGGGATGGCAGCCATGAGGAGAATTCAAAATATTGTCTATGTTTTGGTATTATGACTTCTTGCATGCTTCAGCTATTTATATGGGGTTGTTGCACTATTTAATGCAAGGGATTCTCATGCGGGAATTCCACACTCTTTCTTGGAGAACTTGTTGAAGGGATATGAGAGGAAAATTTTGGGCTAC
The DNA here is from genome assembly GCA_034641835.2 of Pinus albicaulis. Classification (NCBI taxonomy): domain Eukaryota; kingdom Viridiplantae; phylum Streptophyta; class Pinopsida; order Pinales; family Pinaceae; genus Pinus; species Pinus albicaulis. The sequence continues at coordinate 34,209 of JAXQQM020081252.1, read as the reverse complement.
ATTTCCATTATCAGACATTGGGTCAAGTAGTCACCCACATCTACAGTGCAGTCTCTTGCAGGAACTGCGTCATTTCTCATGGTGTTGCAGTGGGAGGGATAAAACCCTTGATTTTGAGCTAGTTTCCTAGGAAAAGGGGAAATCCCTCTCCCAGAAAGCTAGTAAAGAGGATTTTCAGCCATTTCTTGTATTTTTCAGCCACATGTATTCAGAGCTGCAATTGGACTGCATGATTCCAGATCTAGATCTGTAGATCTACCATTTTGTACTCATGCTTTCACGAAACCCTTGCCGAGTTATCTTCATATTGTATAAAAGGGGCTAGATCTCCATTTTCTCAACTCTTTGAGTAATATAACTCTAGATTTGTTGTTTCCTATATTATTTTTGTAGAAACCCTCATTTAATTACACTGTCACTTGATTCAGAAATTCCGTATGGTGTAAGTCATGGGGTTTGGCTGTTTTAAGCCATATTGAGCTGGGGAGATCTGTTTAACATAGCTAGAGGGATTTGTTTCTGATCCCCTTTTCTATTTGAGAGCTATAATGTATAAAATAATGGATCCAAGTGCTTTTTCTCATTGTTATAGCATAATTTTCTGAAAACTGCATTTTATTTGTCTATATTGTTGAATTTCCTAAGAAGGAATATTACACAAGATCATCTAAGCAACAGTAGTACTGTGCACATCGATTACAGATGGTTCGATCAGGTCTTTGGCCCAAGGATACCTAGGTAGCAGTAATCAATACCCTGGATACTCATACGATTTTACTCAGAATGTATCACAACCTAGCTATCATGAAAGTCACCCCGACATTCATATACCAACCAGGGACAAGGGAACCGATATCTCCAATTCCCCACATATAATGGACCACTCACACAACATAATGCATCGTTCAATATATTTCAATCATTCCTAGGCTCATCAGCAACCATACAACCAGGAGAATTATGACAATCCTCCAAATGTTGCAAAAAGAAGCCGAGGAACAAACAAAAGTGGAGATCCTGGATAGGGGGCAGTAACCAGCAAAGCCCCCCGTGATCTCAGTCTGGGCGAAACCCCAACAGAAATAAAAATTAGGAGCCAAGTAACAACTCCCAAGGGAAAACTGGAGCTTAGAGTATCTGATCACCAGACCAAAGGCAACACTGTGATCAACACTCCATAACGCCCAGAGGTGATGCCACACACTCGCACTCCCAAAAAAATAAGTTTTCAATGCTGGTAGGTATGCCCTCTCTCACCTTCTTTTTTAAAGCTCCCGACTTTCAATAATATTTGATAAAGAAGATGCTTTCACTTGAGGTAGTTGTTTTTGTAGGAAAAGCTCGCAAACCATCCACAATACCATCTACTGAAAGTTCTAGAGCAAGTATCATTCTACCCCCAGCATGATAGAGTCCTAGTCAAATCTGCATATCCTAACATCATTTATCTATCAAAAATAAACCATAGGATCCTCATACCCAACCATGTTTATCTTCATCTCACCCTGCACAAGATAAACATCCTCGTTGGTTAGTAGAGCCTCCCCTCCATGGCTCTCGTCACCCACAGTAGACCATATGTCACAACAAAAGTGACTCCATGGTCATACCACTTCAGTCCGGGAAGCACCTCATGCCCATCCATTCACCATGCATAAGGTCAAGTTTACCATACAAGCTAAAACCCCTTCCTGGACGACCAGGTTGTACAAGTAGATCAAAAGCACACCACCGCGCCTCGCATTTGACCCACCATACCTCCACCAACATAATCCCATCTGCGATACTTTCTCATCCTCTTCATCAACCTCGCACATGAGACCAACCAATGGGACCACCACCCTCAGCAAAACACCTTCCTCACAACATCAGTAAGCAAAAACTTTCATGTTTTTGGGTACCCGTCTCTGTGTTTTTTACAAACCAAACCCCATTATTTTATTCTTTTGGTAAGTGTAGAAAGACCCTGAATGGTGCACTACGTCCTTCACCCTCTCATTTAATATTTTATCCCATGGTAGCAGTCCTTGAACACCCTTGGTCGGAGTATTATACCCCCACGCACAATCCACCTTGACATTCATAGCCATTTTATACTCACCCTAGAAGTCCTACCGACTCCAGGGATTTCCCCATTAAAAATAATTATGACTGTCACCAAGCTACTTAGTATACTCCAACCTTGGGCAAATGAATTCCCATCATTAGTTTTTAGCCACCCCTCACCAACATGACTATGTTAAACCCATCACATCCAGGTCCTCGATCCCTCATATCGTTCGGTTGAGGCTTCCTTTTTTCCAATTTTGACACCTATTTTCCAAAAAGGAAGTGGTACCTTGGGTCACTCCTCTCCATACAAGGGGCATCCTTGGGTGGAACTGTGGGAGACATAATTTTCCACAGATGTCATCGATCCTCCTGACATTTGACTACAACAAAAGATTTCATGTCAAGATGGTATCGTACCTTACAACCATTGCACTTGGATCAAATCCGTCGAAGACTCGTGCCTCCATAAGCATATCTGTCAAACAATGCTTACATGGGAAGGTCCCAGCCAACACCTATGCGTACAATGCACAGCTATATTCCATACCAAGTTTACGCATATGGTTACCATATTCCACCTATTGTCAAAGAAAAAAACACCCCTGAGGGCATCAGCAATCGTCATCAACAACCACCAAAATCACTACCATATTAGTGGCATAGACAAAACATGTATCTGTCAACTCGATTTGTTTAGCTAGCCACAACATTACGAGCATGGGACATGCCCGCCTAGTAGAAAATTTGTATATATATTGTATTATATTTTCTTACAGTGGTTCCTTAGGACATGGTCATTCTTGGAACCGGTGCAGGGTGTTTTCAATTCCAAGCTTCACATAGGTCTCTCTCTCTCTCTCTCTCTCTACGCACGATACAGAAAAGAAAATATAATGCATTTCAGCTATACAGTTCTTCCTTGACCTCGCACATTAGGGGGAAAATGTTAACACTGGAAAATCATATAGCAGAAGACGACATTATTTAATGTCAAGAAAAAGGGTTTACAGGGCTGGAAGACATTGCAGAATCTGGAAAGTATTTAAAAATATCTAAGGTCTGAGGAAAATCAAATTTGAACAAGTCCTAAATTCTCTTTGCGTGCATAATCCTTCGTGAAGAGTGCCTTTTGTGCACCTTTTTTCCCTATATGCACGCAATCCTGTGAGTAGTGAAATGTCACTATCCGGGACCACACAAAGCAAAGGACAAGTGATTCCTCACTTGAAGCCACCTAAGGATAGCCACCAACGCCTCCTTAGACACCAAGTGAGCACACAATGGAATATTTGGAGCACACAAAGGAATCATACCCCTCTCTTGGGTCACCATACATAATGTACCAAGAGAGGGAAGGGAGGATTTGAAATCTCCTATATAAGGCCACCATGAGATGAAGAATTTGTCAACACATTATTATGCTGGCCAGAATTTCCCATGAAATACCTGTAGTGTTTGAGCCGGAGCTGAAGATAGAGGGGACTCAATTGTTGGTCATCCAACAAGTTCAGTCCATCACAGTAGAGAGAGAGGGAGACTCCACCAAGGCAAGCTTGGGATAAAAACATCCTTGCATCGATACCTAGAACCCATGGTCTAGGGGCCCTTTGGCAAGAGGGTAAAGTTTCACTCTTATTACTACCAGTGCTCAATAAGAGGGGCCTAGAGCCACCGTTCGTATTATTGTTGTCGTTTGACTCTTTTCAGAGCTCATGTTTATTTTTTTTAGTTTTTATTTTAGTTTTTAATTTATATATGTATACTATTTCTCTATCTAGTATGCTTATGATTCTAGCTTGTTCCACTAACTTGCTTGACTCCACTTTTTTTTCTTCCTGTTACCAATAACTTAAGTGGGTAGACCACACCCCTTAAGTTGGTGTGATTTTGTACATACATGCACCAAACACACTCCAACACAAGGCATGGAACATACCAATCTAAAATGTCAGGTAGTAACCATACTCACCCAAGAGAAGCCAGCGTAGCCATGCTTCTTGATGCCCTATGTCATAGATATGAAAGTAGCTAACCAACCACTTGCTCATCATCCTCACCCATCCATCCAACTATGGGTGATGACTCATATCATGCTGCAACTTGGTATCCACCCAATGGAGAATACCATCCTCCCCAAATTGATGATCTCTGCACTCCATTACATGTTGAAGTGCATCCTCCTTGAGGTTACTCCATGAGAACCTCTCGTCGATGACCCGGTAGAATCCATAAGATTCTTAATATGTTGTAGGTAGAAAATTATCTTTGAGCTCTGAGATGCTCATCAAGAAGGCTTCATCCTAATAATGGAAAATGCTATCCATCATAATATGTCTACAAACTATCATTTTTCCATCCAATGCTTCATGAGTGAAGCAGTCATCAGAATGATCCAATAATAGTTGGGCCCAACTCATCACTGCTCCTCAGTGAAAACAATGTTGATCACCATGATGGTGCAATTCTGCTGTCTCACGGCCATACTCAATGTTGAACACACAGTATGCATTGGATTGATTAGGAATATGCTCATCCTATCCTCCAAAACTCTACACTCCAACCCAAAGTGTAGTGTCCAGCTCAACAATGAAAAACCGGGATGGCTATACATCTCCTCCTTGACCAAGTTAAGGGTCCTCTGCATAGTGAAAATTTGCTACTCCAAATCAGCAAGGTGATCTAATCATTGTTTATGAAATTTCCCTGATGGAATTTCCCCACAAATATCAAGTTGATGTACTGAAATAAGATGGGATGGGAATGTTTCCAAACCCTGGATCAGTTGAATATTGGAAACATCTTGCACAGCTACAAAATTTCCTCCAACCGGTGCAATGACTTCTTCAACTACTAGTAATGATGATGGCTGCTCCTCTTCTACTGTACCAACACTAGTATCTGCCTCCTCCTCCTCATGCATCTCATGAATCATGCATGGGACTCTCGATGACAAGAGCTCAATATCATCTTGAAAATATGCAAGTTCTCCTCCTCCTTATGCAAGCACTTCTGTAGCTGGTGGTGGTGGTGGTTTCTCCTTTTCCGAAGTGATAATGATGCCATCTTCCTTTTTCTCCTCATGTACTTTCTCATCAATGATGGGAAATTTATCTATGGAGAGTGTCTCTATTTTTCTTCTATCAAACTTCTTGATCACCCTTTGAGTGAAGTCTGCATAAGCAGTCACTCTTGCATGCTTCATATGGCTGAACCACCAATCCTTTGCTTCACCCTCAAGGTGCAGCGCTACAATCTCAACAACTTCTCTACACTAATGGGTGTAGCTAGAAGAAATCATCTAACTCCTCCATCCAAGCCTTTTGGTGAGCCCTGGTATAGCACCAAGAGTGTTGCAACTTCCAGGGGCTTCCCTACTTTACTTTATCAACCCGGGGTTCATACAAAATTGGAGGTGACATTTCTATATACACAGCAGATGCATTATGTTCATGTCATCCTCTTCTGCTTTACGAAAGGGTGTTATTTCTTAAACTATGATAAAAACTGAAAAGTAAATTTCTGGAAGGAAATGATAGAAAGGAAACTAACTTAATTTGCATAAAGGAAATGACAGAAATGAAACTAATTTAATGTGAAGAAAGGAAATGACAGAAAGGAAACTAATTTACTATGCATAAGGAAACGACTAAAAAGAAACTAAACTAAGTTGAACCTAGCTAGGCCAATCGGCTAAACACACCCTACTTATCCTCTGATCTATTTACCATGATATCATGCTTCTAACCATGCAACTATTCATGATAAACTAAACTTGACAAAGTGTGGCTTGCAGTTTGGAGGAAAATGGGCTGAATTTGATAATGGAGGGCTCAACACATGAAACAAGGCTTAGAGGTGGAAAGAGCAGGGTTAAACCTTATTAAAGCTTTATTATGCCGCAAAAATGCTTTGGAGCAGAATAATTTGAAAAGTGCGATGGCGAAGTTGCGATGGAGGATAGAAGTGCGATATGCGATATCGCAATCGCAATATCACAAAGTCAGAGTAGCATAAGTGTTGTTTGAGAGCTAGAGTGAAATTCGAAATGCGATGGGGAAAAAACTGTGAAGTGCGAAATGTGATATTGTGATTGAGAGCGAGAGTGAAATGTGAAATGCGATATTGTGATTGCGATATTGTGGAGGGATAGCGGAAGTGTTTTTCAGGAAAAGGTTGTGAAATGTGAAATGAAATGGGTGACATGGCGGTGGAACCGGTGATGGAGTATGATGACAGTATCGAAATCAGCATTGGGAAAGGTAAGTTTTAAAATAAAAGGGAAAAGTTTGCGAAATGTGATTTGCGTGGGGTAAAAACTGCTATGTCTGATTTGCGATGTGCCGAAGTACAGAGAATATCGCAATCAGCGTCAGGAGCAGTAAGTCTTAAAATAAAAGGGAAAAGGTTGTGAAATGTTATTTGCAAAAAGGTCAAAGGTTGTGATGAGTCGAATGACGTGGCTATGGGACCAATGGCTGAGTGCGATACCAATATCACAATCGGTAGACAGGAGTGGTAAGTCTTAAAAGGAAAAATGAAAAATATGCGAAGTGCGATGTGCGATGCAGTGGAGTTATTGCAATCGGAGTTGGAGTGATAAGTATTAAAGGAAACCAATAGAAACAGTGATTTTTTATTTTTGATTTCACAATATCGCAATATCACAAGGTTGGCAGAGAAGAAATAGTGCAGTCAGGAGGAGAGTGCGAAGTGAAAAATGAGATAGCGGGAATTTTGAGGAGGAAAGGCGGAGGTCAAACTTCAAAGTGTTTGGAGGGTTTTCAAGTTAAAATGGTTGTGATAGCTACGCAAAATGAAAAGAAGGGATAGAATGTGAACTTTAAGGTTTTGGCGGAGTTTTTGAGAATAAAAAAAGGTGATGTAACTGTGATAAGAGAAAAGGAAGGAATTTAAGGCATAACCACTATGCACAAGGGTGTAACACAGTGTACCAGAGCATAATAGCAGAGATAGAAGGAAAATGGAAGATGAAGTGGGAGGTGTTGGAGAAATTTTCCCAGGACTATTAATGCTTATTCCACAATAATCAGAAACCCCTAACAATTAAAATGTGAAAACCAGATAAATGCATAAGTAAAACAATGAACGAAGTCATTTTTTGAAGTGACAGGAAGAGTTCGCCCTCCTCGACTCTATTGACGAGAGATGAGAGAGTGATCTAAAATTTTTTGGTTTTTCTCCTCTGTTACGACACTCACAATGTTATAGGTCAATTTAGGCATCACATCCTCCATGACTTGAATGTGGGCATCATCCTGAACCAATGAAGTAGGGTGTATCATCTTTGCTTCATTTTTAGTTGCTATATGATCTAAGAAAGAAAAATCATTCATGGCTTATATTATGGGGTTCAAGTTTTAAGTATATGTTATATCACTTATAAGCTCACCAGCAGCACCTATCGAAGTGACTAAACTGCGTTTCATGAGCTCCCTCCCTTTCCAAAGGTGACATGTGTGCACTTCTACGAAGTCAAGGTGCATTCTGATCAAATGGGAGTGAAATTCTCATTGTTGGAATCTCTCCACACATGGCAGTGCCTTCTAGAAAGAGTCCATATGTGTCAAATTAAAATTGAAGTGTCACATCGAAACATCTTTGGACTTGGAAACATGTCTTGCACACTATTATTAGAAATTCATTTGATTGAAAAACTGCAACTTGATTTTCCTATAAATTGAGCAAAAGATCCTAGTGCTAGGAAGGAAAAATTTTGGTAAAAATGTTATTGGATTCTCCAGTTGGGGAGAGTGAAAGAGAGATTAATATCTTCTTTGGTGAGATGTTGAATGTGATGAGGCTAGGATGAGTTAGATCTGGTGACATCAAAGCTCGATCGTGGTTACACCGCCTCCCTTCTACTCTTTAATAAATATTGTTGTTCATTTCCATATATAGTGTTTATGTTTCTATTTCTCTCATGCAATGGACTCTTGAATAATTATATATGTTTCATGTTTAATGAATTTAAGTGATTAAGATAAGTAGGCATCTATATGTTGAAATCTCTTTGTTTTTCTCTATTTACAAATTAGGAATCAATCTGGCGATCTAAGTTGGTTAGAGCTACATTGAAAGCAACCATGATGAAAAATATTTAATCTATTATTCTAAGTACCTAGCACCACCTTAGGAATTTTATTTATCAGTAGATCATAAGTATGCATAAAACATTGGCAACTCTGTGGGGTTTCCTATCATTCCTGGTGTTTTTCTCTTTAACATCACCAAGTAGCATCTACTTTTAGTTATTAGACTTTTGAATCAAAATTTGCATTAGAAGTGTGTGCAATAGCTTTAGTTTTTCGTCTCTGTTGCTTAATGCACTGACTAGTCAAGACATAGTGCCTTTGTCTCCCCACTCGGGAATTTTAACACCTTTCTTGTATCTTCTTAGAGACTACGTTGCCCCCATATGTCAAATTCCATTGAATTTGTCATTTCTATCATTCTCCAACCCATTTATTTATTTGTGTTTTCAATTGTCTTATACCTCCATAGAGATTAATGAATTTTCCTAATTCTTCCTCCTTTGAAAAGTAAGTTTGTTCAATATCTCTTTAAGTGTTTTATTTATCATTGACAAATCAAATTCAAGTATTTTATTTACGCATTAGATCCATTTTTTTCGTAAAGAGAAATTGTTATTTAAATTCTTCATTTCTGTAGGAAAATTTGTAGTTTCATTCTTCTTTTTCCTAAAAGAAAATTCTTGTTAAATTCATATTTCTCAAGAAGAAAACATTTGTTTGTTGATTTAATGCATATATTTTGCTTTTTTCATTCACATTAAAGGAGCTAAAGAAAAACACCCATGAATATAGTGAATTATCTTTTGCATAGGAACAAGTTAGGAAAGTTTCATTTTTAGTTTGTGCTCTTTGTTGTTTGTATCTCAAAGCAGATTGCTCTTTCCCCTTAGTAAGTAGGATTTTCGTGGAAAAAGCTAAAATTGAAAAGTTTTCTTATCATTTTAGTTTCCATTTTTGGAATTTCCATCATCCACATGGTGAACCTCAAAAATCGGTTATAAGCAAAGATCAACTTAAAAAATTTATGTCAATTCACCTAAAAAATCATTGGAATCATAATGATAACTTTATTTAGAAGGTCTAGGCTAGAGAGGCAATGATACGGCATCATTAAACATGGTATTTGTCATTAATTATGCACTATACATTCCAGTGTGATACCTCACTCCACATACATAAGTATATCGGAGCTCATCCACATGCAGCTAATTTATGTGGTGGTGTTCTGTGCTTAGAAAATTATAAAGGGGTGCTCTCATTGTGAGGCTTCACGTGAACAGCACTAATATGGACTTAGGCCCCTCCACTCACCTTTGGGTATATTTTGGAGGAGAAAACTTTGGGTTTCTGTCCATCCATATTGAATGACATCAACCACCTTAACCTGATACACGAACACAATATTCGGAGGTGTCTTCCCGTTAACTATTGATTCGCTAGGAGGTGATACACCGGTTCACAATTGCTTATTAAACCTTTTCCTGGGAATTACCTTTTATTTTATTTAATTTTTTTGGTCATAAAATAAATCCAGTCATCATGGAAGAAGAACGCCAGCACCCATCATTAAATTGTAGAATAGCATTGAAACCACCTTCCCTCAGTGGCCACTTCTGATGGCAGGTGGCCTTAATCTACTGAGCCCTAATTACTATAGGTACCTGCAGTGTGACATCATCCTCACATATGCTAGGTAGGCACAAGTTGTTTCTAGTATTGGTTCATCTACTATTGTTGAGACAGAGTCCTCAACTACCTATGGTCATGCTCCATCCCGTCGGAGGTGAGACCATGCCTCTCGAACCCAACGTTTTTCAGCGCGGAGGTTGATCCAGATCTGTCACTTTTTGCCGAGAACCATCTCGAAGTGAACAACCGAGAATATTTTCACATCGGTCACCCAACTTTTAAATATGTTGTGACATTGAGTCTCCCATATCGGCGTAGTCAACATCCTGAAATATAATTTTGGGCCTAATGGGAAAATCCTTCCACTGATTTTTAATTTCCGTGGAAGAAATACCACAAGGCAAAACACCTTGCTCCAACTCATTTTGAGGCTTTGCAGCCTGAAGTCTTTCCTCAATCACCTACCATCTGCTTTTGATGATTGTCTTCTGTCTATTAGATTTCACGTAGAGCTAATAGGGTATACATTTAATTGGAATAGCCATGCACGAGCCAACATCTTTGGCTAGAGACCATCTATTCAATGGCGATAGCACTTACTCTCACTACCCGTCGATGTTCACACTTCACAGTTCATTTATATGGTGGCCACTTAAATCCCCCAATTTCACAACCTTTATACGGAACCTTACTCCCAGTGCATCCTCAAACCCATGGACTTCCACCAATGTCATCAGTAGTGTCCTAATAGTAAATATATATTGATTCTTGTAAGACTTGATCCTTTATACACATCATTATGGAAATATCAAGCTAGTCCATGGGTATATTCATCAAGTATGTTCAAATCAACTCCCTGCATTTGGAGAACAATATTTTCCATATTATTATGCTCCTCATGTAGGGGGAAACTATGGTTCCCACTTGTGATACTCCATCATTATTTGGTCATCCTAATGCTCAAGAATGAATGATTATCAGTGGTAACACTCTGCCCATCCAACCACAAACATTTATACCCTCATTTCTCCAACCGGTTCAACTGTTACATCAACTCCCTTGTTAATACATCTTTACCCCATGAAAACTCAAAATTTTGTACCTCATTTAATACCCTCAAGTATAGGGCCTCGGCTCCAACTTCTTCGGTTGGTTTACAACAACACAATATCCAAGAATCATTTATCCACAAGATGGATTACTGCACATGGGTGTATGAAATAACATAACCAGTTACCTATCCTCCATAGAATCAGCTATCTAGTTTGGGTTATGATGGATAAACCGTTGGCGACCACAGAGTGAAAATGCCAACCTTCATTTCAACAAATGACGTGCCAGGTTTTGTTGGAGCAGGGTCTAACCGCATTTTGATAAATTTTTGTAATATTTTATAATAATTGGTCTTGGAGGATTTGGGGTGGGTCAAAGCCTCGATGTATTGTAATGGGTCCAAGATTATGCACTGAAGTTGTCAAACCACGGTTTCGAGACCATAAAGTAAACGTGAGCTAAGATCTTCCTCAATAGATAAATTGTCAAATTTTAAGGAGGGCTAAAGAAGAAAAAACAATTTAAGCTTGGACATGAACTTTTGGGTCTTTTGTAAATTTTAGGTAAGGGTTGTTGTTGGCGTATTAGTGGAGGCAAGTCACCTTTATGTAGAAGACCATTGTTTGTGTGCGCGTTTAGTAATAGAGTACGTAAGTAGGATTTGAATATGATGGACAAAGTGATAGTGTGCACCAGCAATGTTATGATTATTATCCTGCTTATATTCCTAATATTGTGTGTGCTTGCTGAATATTGATGATATCTACGTGCACACGTGGATGCGTATGATGAATGTGTAGCTTTGGTTAAAATACTACGCCTCAAATAACTATTAATTCTGATCTATGCTTAAGCGATATGCTAAAAAAAGGGTTCTGTATTAGGGCTTCTCCTATGCAGAGTCTATTATATATCTTAAGGGACCCACTTTGAAATTAACTCTCTACCTATATCTCCGAGTGTGGAAACCTGGTTCCAGCACCCTCATACTACTCCAAGGTAGGGCCTTGACTGTGCAGTAAGCCATTGCAGAAAGGGCTAGTAGTACGAGGTTTGTTTGAAAACCTTAAAATTGAACACAGTCAAGACCCCCAAAGAAAACAAATGGTTCCATTACCGGAGACGGGGAGCATTTTTAGAGAGAGGTGGGTAATTCCATGGGGTCATTAGCAACCATTGAAACTAAGCTGAACAGGCGGTTTTGAAAAGCAGTTAGTATTTTTACCTAAAACATAATAGAAATAAAGAGCTATACGTTAAAAGTGGAAAAACAGAAGTATATTTTTAAAAATTTTGAAATCTTCTTTGTATCCTTTGCACATGAATTACAAGAGAGTGGTTGGCATGATTGGTGGAGTTTTGAAACTTTAGAAGATGATTAGGTCCTGCAGTGAAATACAAATACGGTAACAATTGGAAAAAAGCGATACTTAGATCACGAGGATTGTAGACCAGCAGGTTGTGAGTTCTTGGGAGGTTTGTGACCAGAAATTTGAGTGGGCAAAAGATTCTTCAAAGGATTTAGAGAGTAATTTTAAAACTTTGTCATTATTTGATTAGATGTTATTAATTGAAAAGGAGATTATCTGTGTGGCCACACCTAAGAGTGAATGACCTCAGACCAGGTGGGAGCATAAACCACGAAGTTGTAAATACTACCGAGTTAATCAAAGAAGGAGACATATTGGTATATGGTCAGCAAAGAATCGCTTTGATTTGAACCAAGGAGGTTGCGCAGGTTGGAACCCGACCCCACAGCCGTACCAACATCAAACCCATGTGAGGGTAACAATTCTCCTATCCTTCACCACTAACAAGACGATATTATGGTTGCATACATGAAACTACCTACCTTCAAGGGTGTGGAGAAAAGATATGGATCGATTCTAGTTTGTATGAGAGTCTCATGGTACGCAGACATTAATAATGATCTTTATCAAGCGAGCACAACTATCCATGGCCTTTGAAGGAAGAGACATGAAGCTGGTTTATGGATACATTGGTCAACATGCGAATGCACCAGCCACAAGATATTAAGGATGCCTAAACAACAGAGTTAGGAAGCCCCAAATCATACTCTTAATGTGTAGTCAGTGAAGGATTTCAAAAAGGCACCTATGGAGTACGTACGGAAGCGATAACGTTGAATAAGGCCATCAGTGGGGGATTTTCTGTGAGGACAAGTACTTTGGGAATGGTTTTATCGCTGTGCTGTCTCACCTGTGTGGACATGGGACAGCGAGAAGATGCAAACTCGGGAAGAGAAGCTCTAAGTTGCCATGAAATTAGACAATGTGTGCGAGAGATGATATGTAGTTACAGCTCTATAGATCCGAACGGATGAAATGCGCCCAAGAGATTCACCAACTTCGGAAGGATCAGGGTAGGAAGCCTATTGAGATCACTCTGGATTGCTCTGACTGTGGAATCTGGGTCCTTTAAGGATCAATGCCCACGCTATTATCAGTTATGTGGGCAGAGTGAAGCCATCTACACTATGGGAAATGGTTGGCCCTAGCAGTCCCATGTTGTGGTGTCTTATTTATCGGGTAGTAAGAATATATAATCCCGAATCACTACACGGTTAGGTTCCTCCTGTCGGAACTGGAAACAACGGTGGGTACAAGTGCTCGTCTATGGGCCATGATGGACTCAAGGCCAAATACTCGACCTCATAGTGATCAGGGGGAAACTATACTACATGGTACCAGCGGACCCCTCATTGCCACTGTCTCCTTAAGCGGGGTGGATCTCTGCAAAGGAATGGGAGGAGGAGGAGAGAGTGCGGGTCGAGATGTGGAGAGGTGTGATAAAATTTTGGGGATGACTAGGACCATTTGCACAGATATCCTAAGAACCTAACGCTTGAGTCTAGATATTGCAAGCAATTTGGCCATGTCATTGAAAGATTTTTTGGTGCTAATAAAGAAAATGGAAACGACGAGACGCCCACACAAAATGGCACGCGGGTTGAGGCGAGCCATGGGATGATGGCCTGTATTAATGTGATCACACATAGTGGCATTGCCGTGGAGGTCAAGGAAACGTTACTTGGTAGTCACTAATCTGAAAAGTTAATGGAAAAAACAAAAATCTTAGATATGAAAAGGAAAAGCCGTAGAAGCTCAAAGGGATTTGGCCAAGACGACATCTACTTCAAAAGGTATGGTAAGATCTAACATCGGATAGGCAGTTACAAAGCCATTCCTCCAAGCATGTATGAAGTTTTTTGCGCAACCGAAACCATAGATAATCTCCAAGCATTAATAGATGGCTAGCAAAAAGGTTTCTTCGCAACTAGAGTTAAAAATTTGAACAAGCTATACAAGAAAAAAAAAATCTTGGACGAGATGCACATGGCTACTTGCCCAGTTGAAGACTAGAAATTACTTGAGTCATCCTTGATTTAGGATCGAACGCAAAATGTCATACCCAAGAGAAGCACGGCAAGAATGGGATAACCTAAGCTAGATGGTCTAGTATTTGGTTACAGATGGGTAATCAACAAAATGTTATCCCACTAGGATGACTAACAAATGTTGTAGTAGACATTGTAGGTGTTAAGGTTTATGCTAATTTTGAGGTAATTCAAATAGTGGATGACCAGGTCCCTTACCCCGCGCTCTTGGGCACTGGATTGGGCTATTGACATGGGAGGTATCATTAATTTAAAAATGAGAACGCAAGTCTTTGAAAGTGAAGAGGCATGGGTGATAAGTCCTTTGGATCTGAGAAAAAAGGGAGTGTTGCCAGACATTCAAAGGAGGAGGAGGGGCCTCGTCCACATCTGGTGACCACAGGGACAACAAAGTGAGTCAACCCCAGGCGGTAATTATATTGGTGGGAAAAATACGATGAATTCTTATAAACTGGACGAGAGAATTAAAATCTATGAGAACCGATTTAGCAATTATACGCATTACGACGGTGTAAGATTACAAAAAGAAGCTTATGATCTGAATCCTGGAGGTAAAAGAACTACCCACTACTTTGATGGTGCAGTAATATTAAAATTTTTAAATGGTGTGGAAATTGGATGTTCTTGAAGCAGTATTTTGGGCCTTTACTTCCATTATATTATGTTTGACGTGATGTGGAAACCCTTAAGGAGTTTAGGCTGGGAGATATTAGAAAGATGATGATGTTAATGATTTGACCCTCCATCCAAACCTTCTCATAGCAGACTCTTCTCGGACGGGGATCAACGCAAGAGGTGGCTCTATAGATGGAAGTATGGAATGAAAACACATGGAATAAATGGGTCCATATGTTTTTGTGTACACGTTAGACCAATCCCTACCACTTGGTATTTGGATGTAGAACTACCTGGCGTACCTATCATTGGGGTACAATGGTAGGGGATTTTGTAATGATGTTTGGATTGGCGGAGGAAATAAAAACTTGATGAAGCCTTGCAAGACATGGATCTCACAGTCTTTAATGAGTCCTCCCCAAACCCAAGGGTGTCTTTACTTCAACACGGGACACGTAGATACGGGACATTATAGCGTGTGAAATTTTTCAATAGAAGGCAGTGATGAAGATCCACAGAAAATCACTTTGCTCAGCACGGAATTAGGAAGACAAAACATGTGTTGCGGGGCCCTAGCACTTTGCTGTAGGGGCTTGATGTTGCAAACCATTGACAGGAAGAGTCAGCATTGTGTAATGCGTGGCAGATGGCCAAGATTAGGTTAGGATGATGACAAGTGGGAAAGATCCTGGTTGCTAACTAATATCAAGATCTATTCCCCAAAATTTCTCTAAGCTCAAAGGGATTATAAGGGATATGGGTGTTATGGGGATTGCTTGAAACTCAATATGCGACACGTCAAACAATAGCCTTATCGCCTAGCCTAAATACAAATAAATTCAGGAGGAAATTGAGATGATGAGTGGCA
This sequence comes from Pinus albicaulis, assembly GCA_034641835.2. NCBI lineage: Eukaryota > Viridiplantae > Streptophyta > Pinopsida > Pinales > Pinaceae > Pinus > Pinus albicaulis. The sequence continues at coordinate 18,521 of JAXQQM020081252.1, read as the reverse complement.
TGAAGTATCATTGAACCGGTAGAATGGCGGATTGGGTAAGTCTGGTGGTCCCGGGAAGAAAAGAGGCTAAAGGAGAAATAAGGATATGAACTATGCAGATTAAATATTCTCTATAGATCCCTTGCCTACGCTGTTCTCTGGGTAAGTGGATAATGTGTGAGAGCTTACTCATTTGCTAATGGGTTCAGAGGTACCATCGGATGCGCATGTTGAAAAAATCTACAGGAGAGGTGAATCAATATTTTAATAATTTTGTGAAGAAAATTTTTATTTTTCTTAAAATGTGCGCTACGTGAATGTAAAGATCTTACCATGCATTTGATTCATTACTTAGATCATTGCATCGTGTATTCATCGAGATGTTTTATTAACAGGTAAGAAGAAGTCACGATAATAACGATGTAAACCATCACATATAAACCTTCACATGGACACAGTGTTTAAAGTGAAACTATTGGAGAAAACCACCCACATGTGAAGTCTCATCTTCAATGTTATAAGAAAAATATTCACAATTTCTATCTTTGGCGTCTCTTATCTGTGTGAGCCTCACCAGAAGGCTAGCCTTCTCTCGTTTACCGAAGCCTTTCTGGAAGGGAGATACTACACTATCTCATTGCCATTCACAGGAAGGCACCAACCCTCCAGAAAGCTGACCTCAGCTGCACCATGGACCACATTCATCAATTTCATCTTTGGATCCATCAATTCTTCATTATTATCAGACTAACCAGTCTTCATCTGGCTAACTGCAGAACTTATAAAGATTTATCATTTCTAGATCTAGAATCTTGACCCTTATCCTGTCCAAGGTCATAACGATTCAGATCTCGAGGTTCCAATCATCAGATATCTGCAAGAGACACATTCATTAACAACCTTTCATGCACACCTTTGTTACTATAATTCTCTTCTCCTTATGGTTTTGCCTTTAGTAAAACCATGGTCAAAAAACCACCAACGTTGATGGTGTTCTTTGTTTTTGTTAGATTTTCTTTATCAAATTCGTGAATTTGATAAATAAAACCTCTCCACACCTTGTGGTGATTTTATATAATAAGAATTTATAATAATATCCCACGCTTTTATCAAATGGATTTAATGGCCTTAATAACGAGTAATATAAGTGTGGGCCTCATTCAACAATAGGCCACGTGGAGGGCTCCACATTTCCTTAACACATCTGTCCAATCAATGAGAAATGCTGAACGCTTGCAGAGTAACACGCGATGAGCGTACCATACATGGGTTATCCTTAGCGCACCTTGAGCCATGACCCCTTTGTCAGGTGGCATGTTCCCGAGATCAACGGTGTCTGTCGATATAAGTTGGGCATCCACAGGTCAAAATAACGATAGGCACGGTGACAAGAGGTTTCGTGGGTCCCACCTTGACCGTGTCAAATGATCTATGGAATCGCTCCCAACTCTCCGTCCCTCCACTCTGCCACCTTGAGTGAGTGCGGTGAGCAGAAACCGCTACTGTTCTCGGTCACGGTTCCCTTTTCACGCGAGTTCCGTCGCTCCAGTTCTGATTCTCTAAAACGATTCCAAATGTGTTCCACAGAGGTTCAATGCCAAATGTTATGTTTTAGTTCTTACTGTGTTATAACTGATTTTCCCTCGCTCCTCGGTGTTCCTTTCATCCATCTTTCAGATGCATCGCTCCACCATACATAACCCTTGCGGCTATGTTTTTATAGTGCTCACAAAGCATTGGATAATTAACCACGAGATCCACAATTGCTGTAAATTGGGCATCCATGAAGAACATACGGGATTATTTATGACTGTAATCAATCCTCTGCACATATTTAAACAAATGCACAATGACAGAGACAATTCCTCGGTCACACATGGATTATAGCAATTCTACGCAATTCCTTTGCCATCAATGACAGCCTTTCCAACTTAATCTCTCCCCCTTTGGCATTGATGAAATCTCTCTTCCTACGTGGCTTCTTATGACCTCTTTGCTTTTCCTCCCCTTTGACATCAATGACAGGGTTCAGTCGATATCCTTTGTACTAACCATATACAGGATGCGTAAATGCTTCAAACATGCTATTCAGTAAACAAAGTGAGAAATGGCTTAATAACACAAAAATTCTCAAGCATGAGATGGGACTCCCAAAAAATGGTCAGAATGCCAACATTGCATCCTTCCACATGACCCAAATGCTCCCCTTCAACTGTGCATCGAGGAATGCCCAGCATCCTGTGTTTGTGTGAAGAATGCGGCAATCTTTTAAACCTTCACCTCTGGTTTTCTGTCTTCAATTAATCTTTCTGTGTTAAGTGGTCTGATCTTCTGTGGTGGGAACTACTCTAGCTTAAATAGGGATATTGATCTTCCACAGGTAAAGGTTTGGTAATATAATAGCAACTTGTTCTTTGGAGGCACATATTCCAACTTCACTTTTTGTTCAAGCACTTGTTCAGAAATGATACTTGAGGGGAATGTGCTAGTCTTAGAATGCATAACAAGATTCTTTGAGATATTGATGGAACTTGTGTTATCACACATCAATGCATATAGAGGTGAGGTGATTTTAAAGTCATAAGTTTGCATCATCAAAGAAGTTAGTGCAACATAAGTGCGTGACCATATTCTTCTTACGCATAGATGAAATTGTGTGGAATATTGAGTTCTTATTGAAGCAGGCAGAAATTGGAAATTAATGTGGAAATTCTACGATATTTTTACCATTTCCATAATGACAGTTATGATTAAGGCTAATCTGGTCATTTTCCATCATACGTGGGCTATAAGAAAGGGAGCATTGGTCACAAGGGGTTTGTTTGTTTGTGCAAACTCTCATGCCTTGGGCACCTTGGTGAATTTTGTCTGAAGTACGTACAATTACAGTGCATATTTGGGCGAGCTACCCCTTCGATAGTAACGCCTCGATTTTGTCTTCACGCAAGGATGACCGCTGCTAGCCTCGAAGTCATTTGCTATCCACGGCACGGGGAAGTAAGGTCGAAAGAGATTTTCAAGTAACCTAGGAATGGAGGAGTGGCAGCAGAGCACGAGACCAAGAGAAATGGCAAGGAAGGTGTAAGAACAGAGAAAAAGGAAAAGGAAAAAGAAGCGAAGTGGACGGGGTGAAACCATGCATGTCCCCTCAGTTATGTATTCCCTTAGGGAGGGTGCCTGAAAGGGTCGATTGTCGGATTCATGAAGCACCTATGATAATCCTGGAGGAAGCTCTACACCACGACTCCTATATTAATTTGTTTGCCATATGTTAAACCAATAAATTATATGATGCGAGCCCCTAATGTCGATGTCGTCTTTACTCAAATGCCATGATCCACCAGAGAAGTACCCTGTAGGAAAGGAATTTTTGGAAGTCCTCCTCCAAATTCGATGGTCATGATCCCAACAATGTGGATGCCTTCAGCCACAGCTCCAGAGAACTATATCTTGAAAAGGGTAATGTATAGTAACGTGCCGAAGTCGAACCGGTGCCATGGGAACAGGTTTGGAAAATTCGGGAATATTGAACTTGTTGCATATTCCCCACCCCATTGCTACAATATCACTAAATCGATTATTCACAGTTCTTAGCCTTTGGTCCATGATGGGTGTTTATTGATCTGGGCCACATCCGATTGATCTTTGCTTTAATTCATCGAATAGCAGCCTCACCATCTCAAGGGAGCCCAATCTATAGAGGGCATTGTTAATAGTACAAGCAACGAGATTATAAAACGTCCGGCAAAATGCCATGTCGTTTCACAACCAAAGAGGATTTCGGATAGATTCAATAAGTGATCTGGACGCACATGGGCCTGTTTCTGCACTGCAAATCTGTATGCAGAAATATGGAAAATAGCTATCCCCACCAATATGTTGCATTCAACTTCATTGGTAGATACGAAAGAGGGAGTGCAACCTAGCCCGGTCATAAGCCTGCTTTTAGATCGTTCTGAAAATCTGCGTGAGGTCCGTCAAGAAATCTTTCTATCTGGTTTGATACTATTAATTTCCTTGGTGTGTGGGAGGCACTGAGGAGGTTGTGTTCCCAGTCTGAGCCAAAATATGTGAAGGAACATGGTTTTCAAACCTTTAGGATTCTGAAGGATCCAGCGGTCGAGGAGAACAAGGTCTTATGGGTACTATATGATCCAAGCCATGGCAGCGGAAATTCATTCTAGTCGTGCTTGTTACCTACGGTCTATAAAACAAATACAAGGATATCATTGACATTCCGGTTACCACTTGAATAATGTGCACGTTCGGACATAGATATCTAGCTTGGTATAACACCTTATATAGCCCCACCAGTAGATATCGACAGTGTAATTGCAACTTGTATGGTGAATATTCCCACCAAGACGTCAGCAAGCCCAGCGAGACGGGGCACATCCGGCCAAAGCGTAACCACTCTACCAACCACAATGAAGGAATCGAGTTCTGCTACTTGAGCGTAACTCATGACCCCACCACACACCTAAGGGTGCTACCGTACGAGATAGGGTAGGTCCCAATAAAGATCGGGACCTCTACGAGCTCGGTGCTTGGGCCAACACATCACCACATGTCATCAAACACCCCATTGGCCTCCGAAAGGGCTTGGAAGAAATGCGACTGTGCTTTGATACAGAAATAAGTGCATTGAACAAAGAGAACTAGAAAAAATTATGACGCAATCACTGCTAGCCCAAGGATCAGTGGGATGGTTGGAAGGACAACACAAGATCGCAGGTAGAGTTTTGCAATCTAAGCTACAAGGATCTTGGGATAGAGACATGCTTCATTGAATATAGATCAAGTGGCGAATAAAAGCAAACCGAGCAGCTATGGTTACAGCCTTGATCACCATCCCAGACAATCATATCACCCACTCCGAGCCACGGCCTTAACTTAATGATACCGTGGATTCACCCAAGTACATGCATGCTCTTCCAGTTTATCTCAATGTTGGGCATGGCACAGAGTGCCGACTGCACGACTTGTTGCCTCCATCACCCAGTGAACTTTAGCATAAGGAATTGCCAAGCATAGAATCAACTTAGCAGGAGTCAAGCGGTCATTATGACTAAAGTTGTTGAGCCGCCCGAGCCCGGGCTACGGACACCATGTGCCCATAAATGGCGCAACGAGCTGAATTAGAGCAATTAAATTGAAACCAACTCTCTGAGAAATGCTAGAAGTAATTCACCTCATTGTACTATAAACCAAAGATCGAAAAACTTGGTTACTACCAGACCATCTTGGCGAGATCTGCGGGTTTTAAGGCCAATTTGGAGCTTCGAATCGCATCCTCTTTGCATGCCAAAGAATGCAACTTGAACCGTAGGTGCACTCCATGAAACCGCACTTTGGTCTCGCCTTTAGCAGCTGTCTATGAATCCTCAATGCGAGCGCATTGTTTCAAAGAGCACTATGGAATGTCTCGGAGTCGTGTGACCCCCTCATGTAAAATCAACAGGGCTTGCACAAAGGTGAAATATTTTGATTACCTGGAAGCCACTATGACACCTGTCACAACTCCAATAGCTAGCACGCCTTTGGACCAACCAGAGCACAGAGAGGTGAAATTGACAGGGTTATGGAGCAAGCGGTGCTAGAATATCAGCCCTGGGTGGATGAAACTCTCAAGCTTTATCGCATGAGGATAAAGAGGCTTGGAAAGTGTCTACCAAACTGAAGGACAAAATTCCACAAAATTTGGTTGATATTGTGTGAGAACTTGCAACCCTTTATGAGAGAATTAGTGTTCTGCCCCCTTCAACTACCGCTATTCAGTGGCTCACAGGAAGCCAGTGAAGACCTTGTACTTTGTGACTCGGGACGAGTCACAAGATTGCTGTTCAGAGGCCAGTGAATAAAGTCCCTAACAACATTTTGGTCCGTTTTGCAAATAGTCACTTTGTAATGCTTGGTCTAGCGGGGGCTTTGGGTGGGTCATGTTGAGGTTCCATCATTTTGGCAGTTAGAATACCAAAGATGGTAACATGAACCACTTTCGGACTTTAGGATCTAGCCCTCCTGGTCTAGATAGGGATCTCTCTATGAGTGGGCAAGAGTATATGTCTTTGAAGCTTAGTGTTAAGATATTAGGCTAGTTATAAGGCACAGTTTTGTTGTTTGATTTTTTTTTGGTTGTTGAATGGAAGGGTTCAAAATAAGACAAGGATGAAAAGAGGATTTTAGGCAGGGAGGGATGATTGGAGAACCCATTCTGAGATAATAGACAATGATGAAGGGGTTTACTTGCTATTTCAATATGCGGAGGCTTTTAGTTTAGACTTAATCAGCATTGGATCTTAAGAAGATGATAGTGCGGCATCAAATGGTAGAAGGTGAAGCAGGAAACCTCAGGTGTTCTTGAATTAGATCGAGACAGATGCCAATGGACAACCTTTGATCCGGAATATAAAGACACTCTGATAGGAAATAACTTGAAATTTAAAAAATAAGAAAGTATCTGAGATCAGAGATTTAAACTCTCAATGCTTTGAAATCAACTAGGGAACTTAGAAGGATTCAATGAATGAAGGATCTCTAGGTCAGAAGATGAGAGTTCTAGATGATATCTAATTCCATTCAATTAAAAAACCTGCCTCATCAAACCTAATTCATTAATTTATTTTATCATTGTATTTATGAACCTACTCGTTAAGTTAGCAGAAATAATCATAGATCTTTATATAATGAAAAAATTGAGGCAGGAGAACAGAAATACAGGACACCTAACAGTAAATCCTGCATACTTTTACAGTGAATGGAGAAATGAAATGTGAAACAAAAAGTAAACATAGGCTAAGATAAAACATCCTCTGCTGAAAATCAGGATTCAAGAAATGTCTTGTCATAACTAAAGCTGCACCAGTCAAGTCTTAATATATATAAAGCTTGGCTCTTGATCCTGCAACTGTTCAGCTATACTATTCTATGACCTTCAAACATTGCAGTTCTAGATATCACGATCATAGCCACGTAGGTTTCTTCATGAATTTTGGCAGCAATGAAAAGAGGTAGGGAGTAGATGGAAACTAGTAGCATTAAAATTCGGAGAAGAGGAAAGAGGGCAGACCCATTCTATTTTTGAATTACAGGCATTTCCATCTTGATTCTCTTTGGATGAAAGAGTGGTCTTTGTTAGGCCTAGAATTACTCTAGGGCTATGTCTTTGATGTACTTGCCATAAATACCTCTTGCAATACTTTGGTGATGAAAAATAGATCAATGACTTTGGGTGCCTCTTGTCATAACAAATGCTTGATAAGCATAGGAAAGTTATCAAAGGAGCTGAAATTTCCTTAGGAATGCGATATAGAAAGAAAGCAATTATGGGCACTTCAATCTTTCATGGATGGGAACATGGTAATGGTGATGCTGTGATATATCTCTAGTTTTGTGTGCACCCACAGAACACTCTATGTCTTGATTCATGAGGTCTTGATTTGATATTTTCCTTTAATTAGTGGTCAGCTCTCAATCTTTAATTCAGGCCTTACATTCTACGATCTTTCTTGATACTCTTTGTAGCCTCCATTTCTTGTCTCCGTAGCAGAGAGAGAAATCTTAGCCTTAATGGCTCTGAATGATTTCTGAGATTTAACTTTCTGTTCTTTAATGAAATCATGTCATAACACCTTCCCGAGCCTTTTTCCTTGTCTGGTCCACAATGGTCTTTCTGTGTTTTGTGCTGCTATGTGATGTTTGTGAGCATTGGAGAGTTTCACCACTGCAACCATGCAAAACACGAAAACACGTTAAGAAATAGGGCGGGGCCAGCTGTGGATGACTAAAATTGTGCGTGGCACGGTTGGCGACGTGCATGAGGAGATCTTTGTGGATGAACCTCGTGGAACGAGCGGAGATGCACTTGGAAGGCGGCGAGATAGGAAGTTTTAGCTAAGGCATTCAAAATTTGACCTTTGAATGAAATATGTAGGGAAATGGGCATCTGCGGTAAAAACACGTCGAATGGGTGACGTGGCGGGACCGAGATTAATGTGGCGGGGTGTAAATTAAATGCAGACCGTCACGATCTCAAGGAGGAGGTAAACCATTTGTGAAAGTGCGTCGAAGGCGACGGATGGTGGGATAGGGAAGTCTTTGTTTGTGGGCTATCTCCCAAGCATCTTCGTGACGCGATCACCGTTGGATGAATATTAGGATCGGACGGTGTGCTTGCATATCGCATAGGGTCCACGATCGAACTATAACGCGCGATAGAAAATGGTATTCAAAAGCAGCTCGAGAGGCAGCGTGTCAACCGGTGGCGCTAATCATTGCGAAATGAAAAATCACCTTCAAAGTGGGTGATAAGCAGAAACGGTTTGCAACGGTGGCGATTCACAGGGGCCACAGGGTGGATGAAATTCGGATCGTCGATACGCTGGATACGATCGACGGTGGCGCAAGAGTGATCGGGAAATGAACGGGGAACATGGAGGCACTTGTGATGGCGGGTTGGATGGCAGGAAATCAACGGTGGAACGCTTTCCCGATACTCATTGTTCAATTATGATAAACTCCTTTTGAGGGGTACGAGGCGCTTGGTTCTAGCACCGGGTCATGTGGGGAAAATTAAGGGGGTGACCGAAGGGGGCTGGGCGATGTATCAAAATGTTGGGTTTCGACCCTTTAAATGCATTGGGCGAGGAAATGGGTAGCGATAGAGAGAGTGGGGCATATCAAACCACCAAGGTTATTTGAATGGTTTAAAGAGGGCATGGGGATGATTTAGAATGTTTAGGAGGGATTTGGGGTAAATAGGAGGACTTTGACCAACGGGAAAAGAGGTTAAAATGGGACATTAATGGGAATACAATTGGCAAATGAAGGCCATCTTGAGCACAAATTTTTACAAGTAATGACTTATGACTTAGAAACAGAATGAAACCAATCAAAGGGCCAAAGGGGGCATGAAGAAACTCAAGGATGATGTTTTTTAGGGAGAAATTCATTCCTTAGAGGCTCAACAAACAATTTAGCTCCTGTTTTCTTGTCTAAAGACAAGAGGGCTAACGATGTAAATTTGCACATGGGGATGGCTTCTTCTTGAAGAAGTCAGAATTCAGAAAAGGATCTTTGGAGTAGGCCGGATGCTGATATTTGGGCCATCTTTCTTCTTTGATTTTGATTATTACAAACGCAGTAAATTCGCGAGGCACTCCCAAACGTCTACCTACCCATCCTCTGATTCTAAGTATTTTTCTCCCGAGTGCATTTGAACTTGATGCTTTACATCATTTATTTTTATAAACGGGAAAATAAACTATTCTATTTCTACCCTTATTACTCATGAGACAGTTAGCTATTGGCCTCTTGGCTTCTCTACCTAAACTAAAGTGCGCACAGGATTGGGCTTTCTACTTGATTTCTTCTCTACATTCTGAAATGAAATTGAAAAACCTTAAGCCAAGATTCTGGAGCTTTGTGCTTGCTGGTTTCTGAGAAATTAAAAAAACTAACTACAAAACACTCACGGTGAGCTTTATTGAGATTTTCCTACCTACCCTATGTTGGCAATGATGCGAGTGTTGTCCTTGATGGCAACCACATGATGAAGATGATGGAAATTTCAACTTGATTAGTTGTACTTGATAGAATATATCTTGATGAACTAAATATGATGTATCTCTGATGTACGAGAAGGCAATGAAGAAGGAATTGTATGTGCTAAATCTATGGTAAGAATATGTCTCAAGACATACGGATACATCTGGAGAGTACGCGTATGCCTTGAGAGAAACAACGTTCCAAGTCGCGTGTGAGAAAGAAAACAACTAAAATTAAGAAAAACAGGGGTAACCACCATGAAGTATTGACCAGTAGCATTGGGTAATGATTCATCCAATAACCGAATCAGGAATACCATCGGAGGTAATGTGGTTTTGGCTCCTTGGTATTGAAAAAGGTAAACCTATATAGGAGAAGAAATTCATTGTGCAAATCACGAGGTGGTGCAAGATGTACGAGATTGAATGAATACTTCTGAAGTAGATCTCTGAATGAAGACTACGATTCAGATGTTAGATGCAGATGAGCAGTGCAATGATGAAGAAGAGGATCTAGATCTGAATTGTGCTTGTATTTCTAGATATCTTGTTTATGGAATGAGACAGATCATGATGACGAGCATCTGGCGAACATACGTACGGAGTAAAGGTAAATCTGATGATGTATCTGAAAATTGCAATGACATAAAAGTTTGAAGAACATCGGCTAAATTGGCAGAAGAAGACGTGCTACTCTTGGCAACTCATTGAGAAACGTGTATACGCAATAAAATTAAACTCTATAATATGTCTTTAGTATCTCTTTGGTTTATGTGAGCGGAAGCGCATGCTGCTCACGCATCAGAGAAAGGAAGCATGTATGCAAGCAAGGTTGCTGAAGTACGCGGTAACAAATGTCTTGTCTGTTGCGGTTTGCGATGTACGTACACGGTGAGTTATGTATGTTCATGGATGTGTCTGTGCTTAAAAATTATGGGAAAGAAAGGTCCCGATCTAGAAAATATGATGAAACGGCACATACAGAAGTGAGTCATCCTAAAGGAAGCTTTAGAGCAGTCACATGAAAAGTGATAACGTGGTCCCTGAGAATATGCGGGGTTGTAGCCTTTATGAAGTCGAGGGGATTTGACTCCCTTCGAGGAGAGGTGATAACGAGATGGGGGGTCGTGAGCTCCTTCCCGGGGAGAGAGTGATGAGTCGGGGGTTGGGTCCTTCCGGGGAGAGGTTGGTGAAGCGGGGAGGGGGTGCACTGCGTACGGTAGATGCCTTTTGACACATATGGCTGTAAGATTTTTTCTCTATAATAATTGTGGGGGAAGAGGTAGACAACGGCGGCGGTGGTTTTCTCCCGACTTGGGTTTCCACCTAAAAATCACAGTGTTCTGTGAAGTCCCTTTGTGTGATGGTTTATTAACATTTCTTCTTTGCACATGTTTACTGTTTATTAAACTTACGATGAATGAATGATGGAATGATATAAGTGAAGAATTAATGATATAATTAGATCTCGTGTATACGCTATTTTCTTAAGGAATATTAAACGTATACGTGATCGTATCAAGGAAAGTCACGTATGGAGTTTAGAAGCAAAGAAGAGTAAAATTTTGGTTAATAGGTAAATACGATTCACCCCCCCCTCTCAGTATTTTCCCAACAATTAGTATCGGAAACCGGATCCTTAGCAGAAACGATGAAACAGGAAGGATTTGTGAAAAGTGGGAAGTCAGAAGGAGTAATATCTATAAAGCCACCTCTATTCAATGGAAGCAATGCGATATTCTGGAAGGTACGAACAAAAGCATATCTCTGCAAAATCTTAGTGCGAGATGTGTAGACAATCGTCGAAGAGGTTGTCAATACCAAACAATCATTCTCACAGTGCGGTGAAGGAAGGAAATTATGAAATCCCAATGCCAAAGCGGTGAATGTCTTATTAGGAAGCATGTGTGGATCAAATTTCTAAGTAGTACAGCTACATTTAGCAAAAGAAATATGAGACAAAATCATTACGAGCTATGAAAAGGTGATACAAAGGTAAAAAATTAAAACTCAAACTCTTAGAATCTGAATATGAAAATTTGAAGATGCATGGTAGAAGATGTTGCAGTTTCTTTCTTCATCTAGATGATAATGTAATCGGATGAGAAATTTGGGTGCAGAAATAGCAACTTTGATACTACTCACGGTGGAAAAAGTCTTGGATCTTTACTTCTAAGAATTTGACTCTAAAGTTTCGACTATTGAAAGCCAGGGTGCGCAAACTCTTACTATTGTTCAATTACATAGGATTAGAAATTTGCTTTTGAAAATAAGAACGAGAGTCCTTCTCAAATCAAAAGAAATTGTTTCAAGGCGACTCTTATAAAAGGAAAAAAGGAAGTTGTCCAAAGAATCCGACCCTATATATCTGAAGAAGAAGAAGAAGCAAATTTTGTGAGAGAGACTTCAATAGAGTACCGGAAAGTTCAAGGTAACCTTTCAAATGTTTTAATTTGTGGAAAAGTTGGTCATTATCTTTATAAGGAAGTGTCATTATAAAGAAACCGGCTAAAGGAAAAAGTAGCAAGAAGGAATAGAGAGAATCGATCTGCTAAGAAAAGACTACTATACTATCATCAAAAGCAGTGATGGGTCATGTCGATGGTAAGAGGAAGAATGTGAAAGAAGATTTTAGACTTCTCATAGCATTTAGGAGACAAAGAGAAGAAAAAGGATAATTTTGTGGATGTCTAGGACAATGATTTCTTGAAGAAAACAATCAACTCAAGCTAACCTAGAAGAAAGAACATAATCATAGAGACTCTTGAAAATCAGCAAGCAAAGAAACGCATTGAGGTGGGAGTGTGAGTAATAGTCTAAGGAAAGATAATGAAAGTGAAGACTCTACGATCTTAGATTTGCTAAAGGTTCATAAACCTTAGATGATATTATCAGGCAATGATCTCCTCTTATAAAAACAGGTCTTGGATATCTTTGAGGGAATCTTCGAGACTTGACACAAAATATACGAAAGCAACCACAACTAGTTCTCTACATTCGGCCACTGACAGGGAACAAAAGTCTTTACGGATAAACATGATCATCTAAATCAAGGAACATTAACGGGGAGCTCTTAACAAGAAGCTGCAGCCAACATGTAAATTCAAATAAAGAAGATTTCATGATCGCAGAAATTTCTACTTCAATGGACAATGTTTTATGTGTCACAATTTTGGTCTGCATTTGTTCCAATGTATTTTGCATATAAAGCCATCATGACAAACAAGAAAAGGATGAATATTGAACCAAAGAAGAACACATATATAAATTTTCTTCCTCTTCAAAGCAAAAGTTGAATGTACCTATTACAATAACTTTGGTCATGAAGAATGCGAATGCGAGAGCAAGGTCAATGCAAAAGAACATGTTCCTCAAGCTGCAAAGTGTGGAAAAAGAAAGTACAAGTTGAGAAAAATGTGGGATAGATTTGTTTGCGAAGGTGAAGAAAATCAATGGTATGATGGTAGATTACTCAAAGACATGACGGAGTGACAAAAGCAAACTCCATTACATATAATTCTCTAGAAAAGAAAAGAAAGTTGCATTTGGAAATGATACTCCTCTTTAATTAAAGAAAAGGGAATTAGGTGTTTCTAAAAGAAAAGAATTGAAACTAATGATGTCATGTATGTGGATGGATTGACATAACTTGTTAAGTGTAAGTCAAATGTGTGAGTCAAAAAGGAACATAAGAGTACAGGTATTTAGTTCAAAAGAATGTGTGGTTTAAGTGATCAATCTGGAGTAAAATCATTATAAAAAAGGAAAAAGAAATCCAAGCAACCTTGTATTCTAGCGCCAGATCGATATTACTTGAGCAAGTCTTGGAAGATGGCTATGGCATAGAGAGGGTGGGACATACGAGCTTCTCCAAATTAACAAAGCAACGGACTTCCAAGTTATTCGTGGTCTTCAATATTAATCTACCGAAGAAGTATCATATAAATCTTATCAATTCGGTAAGCAGACCGGAGTTCGATTTAATGCAAAGAAGGATCATAAGTGAGCCTCTTGAACATACGTCATCTTGACATATGTGGACCTATGAGGAAAAATTATCACACGTAGGAAAGGAATGCTATATCTTATTGATGATTGCTCTGGGAATGTGTTGGATCGGGCTCATTAAACACAAGATGCGACATTTGAAAAGTTTTCAGATCTTCAAAGCGGTAGTTGAAAATGAATTAGATCTAAAATCAAGTGTCTTGATCTGATAGGAGGAGAATATACATCGATGAATTCTTTAGATTTCAGAACAACATGGCATAAAAAGGCTCATTCTACATGCTTAGGTACTCCACCCAACAACAAATGGCGTAACGAAAGAATGAATAGAACAATTCAACAAATGGCTAGAGCTATGCTCGCGAGTTCTAGAACTCGACATGTTAGGGTGAGCAGCTATCTGACGGCTAACATTCTCAACGAAGCTCATGTTGGGTAAATAGTGACAAAACTCCATATGAACCTTTCTGGTATTTTAAGAGTTTTTTGGAAGTAAATGCTTTATCAAAAATAATGATGAAAAACTTGGCAAGTTTGAACCTAGATCAGATGAAGGGATATTTCTTGGTTACTCTTCGTCAAGCAAAGCTTTCACATGTTACAATAAAAGGCTTCGAAAAGTTGTTGAATGTATTGATGTTGTTATTGATGAGTCTCCTGCAGCTCCTAAAGAAGAAAAACAAACAAAAAAAGAAGATGATAGCGACATATGGCCTTCTACATCAGATGGAAATGATATAGACAATGGATCCAATGAAGAACCTGAAGATGATCTATCTGAAAAAGCTCCATCCAGATATGTTCAAAAGAATCATCCCGAATCTCAAATTTTGGGTGACAAGGAATCTGGTGTACGAACAAGGAGAACTCTTGTGGGATCTTCTAATCACATGTGCTCATCCTACACCAGTCCACCAATGTCAACTGCTTAAAGAGAGTGAATGTTGGAGGCTAGCTAGTGGACAAAGAAATCAGTTCAGTCAGTTCAAATTGAAAATGAACATTTGGGATTTGGTACCAAGACCCTATAAAATGGGCTGTTTGAACTAAATGGATTTTCAAGAACAAGTTAAAGAGAATGTGGATGTTGTCTTTAACAAAGCTAGGGACTGTTTGTACAGAAAACAACAATGAAGAAGGTAGACTTTGAAGAAACTTTTGCTCCTGTAGCTAGACTTGAAGCCATCAGAATGTTTCTTGCTCTTTCAAGTTATCAACAAATCAAAGTTTATCAAATGGATGTTAAATCTGCTTTTCTTAATGGTGATCTAGAAGAAGAAGTATATATAGAACAACCGGAAGGATTCATTTTGGGAAATGATGAAAATCTTGTTTGTGGACTTAAAAAGGCTCTATATGGTCTCAAACAAGCTCCAAGGGCATGGTATTATCGTCTTGACAAATATCTTCATCAACAAGGATTTTCAAAGGGGTCTGCTGATAGCAACTTATACACAAAAATTGAAAATGATAAACTATTGATTGTGGTGGTATATGTTGATGATATCATTTTTGGAAGTAATGAAGAATCTATGAGTCAGAAATTTTCTTCTGTCATGCAGCAAGAATTTGAAATGTCTTTACTTGGGGAACTAACATTCTTTCTTGGCTTGCAAGTGCATCAAACTACAGATGGTATATTCCTATCACAAACAAAATATCTTAAGCAAATTCTGAAGAAGTATGGCATGGAAGAATGCAAACCTGTAAGTACACCGATGATAACCGGATGCAATCTCAGTTCTCAGGATGATTCTCCCACGGTGAATCAACCAGAATACAGATTGATGATAGGGAGTTTACTTTATCTCATTGGGACTAGACCAGACATTATGCATGCAGTTGGGATTGTTGGACGATTCCAAGCTAATCCAAAAGAGTCTCACCTTCAGGCTGTTAAAAGAATATTCAAATATCTACAAGGAAATCAAGACTTTGGTCTATGGTATCCAAAGAATGCTGATCTTACTCTTCATGCTTACACTGATGCAGATTGGGCTGGAAGTGTTGATGATCGGAAAAGCACTAGTGGTGGTGCATTCTACATGGGGCCCCGATTGGTATCTTGGTTCAGCAAGAAGCAAAATTCTATTGCCTTATCTACATCAGAAGCAGAATATGTGGCAGCCGCATCTTGTTGCACTCAAATCCTTTGGATGATGCAAACCTTACAAGATTTTCAAATCAAATGTACTCCTCCTGTCCCCATTAAGTGTGACAATACAAGTGCCATCAGTATTTCAAAGAACTCGTTATATCTGAAGACCAAGCACATTCCCATCAAGTATCACTTCTTACGTGAACAAGTGCTTGAGCAAACAGTGAAGTTGGAGTATGTTCCCTCCAAAGAACAAGTTGCTGATATCTTTACCAAACCTTTGCCCAGGGAAGCATTCGAGTATCTAAGACAGAAGTTGGGAGTGTTCTCTGCCATTCAAAAGAACAAATCTACATAAATTTAGAATATGGTAGTGGATACGCGGGTTTCATGAAACACAGTCGCGTATATACGCGAGTTCCTGCACAGAAAACCGCGTATGTCTGATTGCTGACATTTTTCTGCTTGGAGTCGGCTCTCTTCAGCACAGCTGCAGTACTGTTTGGTATCTCTGATATTGTTCGGTATATCTGGTGGTGTTCCAGTTCTCATAATTCTTTTCTCATGTTTTGATAAAGATGCCTTGATGATTTGTTGGTGAAAGTGTTCAGGATGCACAAACTAAGGGGGAGCCTTAGTCATATGGAAAGGATGCTTGGATGCACAGAATTAGGGGGAGCTTTAGCGTTGCTGAGTATAACGCATTGTTGGCATTATGATGATTCTGAAATATGTTCTACATCTTGAGGACCTTCTGGTGTTGGTTATGAAAAGTCACTTGTGTAATTTGATGAAAAAGTCTTGTTAAGACCCATGATGTAAAATTGTAATATTCAACCTTGTAAGGACTTGTCGAATTTGTAAACCCACTTGGTTGGGTAGCTGCGTCAAAATTTTGTAAACCCACTTGGTTTGGTAGTTGAGTCTCACATGTAAATTCACTTGGATGGATCTTTGATGTAAGTATGAGTCATTGGTGATAGGAAGGTCATAGAGTCATGTACTTCATTGAAAAATATGCTTGAAGATTCAGCATGAACTCAGGGGGAGAGTATGATGGTTTTGGTCCGCCCTTTGCCCTTGATGTCAAAGGGGGAGAGTGACATGGTGTTTGAATGGTGTCAAAAATGGAGAGAGTGACATGGTGTCATTGTATTCTTAATATACCTATCTATTGTGGTAACCAAACACCATTGTGGTTGCCATCAAGTCCAAAGGGGGAGATTGTTGGAAATATGATGCAGTGCTGTCTCGATGGAAACCCACTTCGATGAAGGGATAGACAACGACTTGATGAAGTTGTGCTTGATAGAACATGTCTTGATGAACTAAATCCGATGTATCTACAATAAGTACAGAAGGCAATGAAGAAAGGAATTCAGAATGTGCTCAAAGTATGATGAAAAGAGTATGTCTCTATGAATACGCGGATATGTCTAGGGGAAGTCGCGTATGCACGTGGAAAAGAACGTGCCAAGTCGCGTATGGGCTAAAGCGCTCTAAAAGTGCAAAACCAGGGGTAATCACCATGGTATTGACCCATTGTATTGGGTAATGATCCGCCTAATTGACCCCGTCCAGGAATACCATCGGATGTAATGTGGTTTTGGGCTCATGGTATTGATAAAGGGTAAACCTATATAAGGAGAAGAAATTCATTGTGCATATCATGAGTGTGGGTGCAAGATCTCTGAGCTTGAATGAATACTTCTCTCTGAAGTAGATCTGAATGGAAAGGGTTACACATGAATGATAAATCTGAGTGTATGATGCACCAATGATGAAGAAGGGGATCTAGATCTGAAATGTGCTTGTATTTGCTAGATCTGTTTATGGAATGATTAGATCCAAGAAGAGGCTAACATCTGTCTGAAGTGAAGGGTTAAATCTGTGTGAAGTATCTGTTCTGAAGAAATGCAATGACCTAAAATCTCTGAAGAACCATACGCTAGTTCGCTGGAAGAATTCCATGATATACGTCGAAGCCATTGAAAGAAAGCGTTGTGAGTGCGTAATTAAATTTGGTCAGATCTCGTAATATGGCGTAAGTACAGCGCTCGGTTCGTGAATGGACATGACACGCTGTACACTGCAAAATACGCGTATGCAAACTAGGGTTTGCGTTGATCGTGGTAAGAAATGACCCGATCTATTCGCCCGTACGTCGCGATCCGTATTCACGTTCCGAGTCATTCATCGCTGGTTGTATGATTGAGCTAAATCATGAAAGAGGTCCACTCGAAAATATGATGAAACGTGCCCACAAGTATTGTTCTATTGAAGTTGTTGATCCAGCAGAAAATTGAGAAACGTGGGTCCGGGTGGGTGCCAGGTTGTAGCCTTCAAACAAATGAGTTTCTTCCAGAGAGGCCGGTGTCCAGCTGGGGGTTGTAGCTCCCTTCCAGGAGAGGCTGGTAAACGAGTCAGGGGGTTGGAGCTCCCTTCCAGGAGAGGCTGGTAAACGAGCGCAGGTGGGTGCCTGCATGCTTGTAGGAGTCTGCACCAGCACATATGTTGTAAGATGTTTTCTCTATAATAAAATATTGAAGGCTGAGCAACTGCAGCGGTGGTTTTCTCCCGTCTTGGGTTTCCACCTAAAAATCCTGGTGTTCATGTGTGATTCTTTGTGTGATGGTTATTCTGTTCTTGCTGCACATGTTTACTGTTTATTGAATATCTGATGAATAAATGATGGAATGATTTAAGTGAAGAATTAATGACATAATTAGTTCTCTGTGTATACGCGAGTTTAATAAAGGGAATCCGTGTATATACGCGAGTCTTCTTCAGGAAAGTAGCGTATGGGTTTTGAAGTAAAGAAAAGTAAAAAGTTTTGAATATGCTGTAAATATTGATTCACCCCCCCCTATCAGTATTTTTCCAACAGATCT